>JAAAKQ030130316.1:0-13510 GCA_010016005.3 Zanna intricata | reverse complement strand
TCTTCAGAGGATGATATGAACGAATTGTAGCGTGTGTGAAAAATGCCATGCCTGACCGGGATTCGAACCCGGGACCTATGTACCCGGGACCTAGTCAATGTACATGGCTGAGATTAAATACCGATAACAGTAGCTTCAAGCTCTTCTAAAAATGATTGTGCCAATAATAGAATCAGATTTTAAAGCGTTTAATAGTTCTATCTGAATGTTCCAGTAACTGGAAATGTTCAAATGTTCTATTAACACTCACAATCCTACTATACTAAAAATAGAATTTCATTTTACGTCAGTTAGATTATGTTATGTTTTTATGATGACCTTATTCTACCATTTTAAATAGTTAAATTTAAAATAACAGTAATTTAAAAAAAAAAAAATATTAAAAGTTTTCTTCATATAAATTTCAATTTGTTCAATTTAAAATTAACAAAGAAAAGTAAATAGTTTAGAAATAAAATCACAGAGAAACAAGGAAATATTTTTAATAATCTGAATTCATTTCTACTAACGTAACCTAATATTACCAAAATATCATATCGATAAATCATGATCGTGTATAAAAAGTAACATTCTGTAAATTTACAGGCTGCAGTTTATAAGGTAATTGTAAAATGAAAAAGTTCTAATTTTTCAATTTGTTAAATTTTGACAAAAAATTAAAATCCAACGGCCATCATCAGATTTCTTAACCACTGATTTGATGATGTTTGAGAAATTATTGAAAATTTAAAAAATTAAAATTGGTTCCATTTTTACAAACTTTTTCTACTGAAATTGTTTATTTTATATATAATATGAGTAGACCTATAAAAATGTCGTGTAAAAAAACAGTTTTCAAATTAAAATTCCAGAAATGTGCAACAGCGGAAAAATAAATAAAATAGTTAAAGAAAAATTACCAACATAAATCACAATCTAATGTGAATTAAAAGTCTACAGAATACAGAAATATCTGAAATTTTATCTAAGTTTTAAGTTAGTTTATCTAAGTTAATAAGTTATAAAATATGAAGTCAAAATAGATTTTTAAAATTGATTTAACTTTTTTTCGGTATTTAGGACAATATTTTGATATCAAATTGTTTTTTAATATTATATTACATTTTTATCCAAAGCTTAAATAATATAAGATCTTTCTTTTTAAAAATAATTTATAAAGTTATAAAAACGTCATTAAAAAGGTGGATTTTTTTGAAAAAAAAAGAAATAAATAAAATGAGTAATAATAAATATTATGGCAACAGTCTGTAACAACTTGGATGTTATTCCTGTACGAGTGGCTGATATAAAGAATCTTCTAACAAACATATAATTAGAACGTATTGGAATAAAGAATGGAGAGGACTGGGTACCAAATTAAACGCCGTTAAATCCTCTCCATACAAATGGAAGAGTGACGCGATACTGACTCGCCGTGAACAAGTGGCGGTGACCAGACAGAATCGGTTACACGCGTATAACGAATTCATATTTGCTAACCGGCAAAGATAGACCAATGTGTGGTGTTTGTAACAAAACACTTACAGTCAAGCATCAGTGGTGGAAGAGTGTACCATATATAAAGACCTCAGAAAGAGGTTCGGCTTAGTAAATAAAATTGCTGCTGATTTAAAAAATGGAAATGAAGGAAAAATAGTTGCTTATCTGCACGCCAGTGGACTATTAACTAGTGTATAATTATACAATGCTGTAATTACAAATGATGAAGTCGAGTTTGATAGATATTAAAACTTAATATGACATTGTCAATAATTTACATGTTGTTAAATTAAATTATTCTTTCTTTTAAATATCAGGGCCTTTTACACCCTGTAAGTGTTCTTGTTCATTATTTTTGTTTGTAGCGTTTTGTGTTGTGTTTTTTAAAGAAATGTTAGGGCGCTTTACACCCTAACATATGACGAGCCTTACGGTGATTAATGATTAATTTTTAAAAGGATGTGACGAGGGCTAATGACCATAGCAGTCGATGCCCGTGTAATTCTTAATTAAAAAAAAAAAAATAAAATAAATATAAAAATAAAAAATAATAAATATAATAGTTTGTATTAACTTTGTTCTTTTTTTAAGTCAGTTAAAAGATGAAAGGAATCAAAGTTTAAGATGATAAAATTGAGGAAATGGCAACAATAACAAAAAAAAAGTTTTAACATCATACGATTTCAAAAATAAAACTGAGCAATTACTCTATAGAAGTGGAAGATTGAAATAATAGTTATACAAGGTATCATTGATAAAAGTGGTATGAAGGAATAGTGAATCTGTAATAGGAAAAAAAGAACGATGAAATGAAAAGATACGGTAGATACGTTGTCAGGATTTTATACACTAACGAAGGAAGGAAGAAAAAAAAGGTAAAAGACATGTTATCCGTTACGAAGTAGGCGAAAGTACGGTCAACTGAATAGGTCACATACTTAAAAAACGGGATTTATAATGAATATCTTCTAGGAAAAGACACCCAATAAGAAAGAATAAAGATGGTAGAAAAATCTCGTTAAAGTTTTTTAAAGTGGAATAAAATAGAGTACGCTGAAGTACTAAGAATTCTGAGTAAAATAACTGAGATTTTATTACAGTAAGACCTCTTTTATTCGAGTTTCTATCAACTGAACAGCAATCTGTTCTTTTTTTTTTTTAAGAAAACACAATATAATTTACTAGGAAATTGAAAGTATTTTTCATTGTTAATTTTTTATTAAAAAAAAACATATTTATAGTAACTGTAATAATAATAAAGAACTAGAGCAAAATATATTTAATTTATTTTCACAATAAACTTTTAAAGAGCATTGAACTTCTAAGTATAATTTTATATTATAGATAGACATAAGAAATTATTTTACATCTTTAACATTACAACGAAATTTACTAACCTCTGTAAGAGAAACCAAGAACCATAATTATTAAGACTAACATTATGAACAAAAAAAAAAAATATATATATATATATATATATATATATATATTGTTCTACCCGACCCGATTAATATGCTCGTTTAACTGTTCTAAAAAAATTTAATAGCTTTTTTAATTTCGAGATTTTAAATTTGGCGCCCGATTAAAACCTATCAAATCGTTTACCATTTAGCATTTGGCAGAGCATTTAATAACTCCCTCTAATCAAAAAGGGACAACTTTAGTAATGAAAAATTTCAGATGAATGTTAGACCGTACATTCACACATATTAATCACTATATCTACGCTGGTTGTTTGCTTGATATTTCCTGACTGAATGAGTTAGTTTAAGTATATCAGCCACAATTATTTGTGTCTGTGAGGTTTCATTTAGTTGCGGTCATAATCAGTCATGTGTCAAGGGAGATAGTGGAACACTACGAGTCCCGTTTTATGTTACTCAAAGGGAAATAGGTAAATATGTTCATATAACTGAATGCACCTTAGGTAAAAAGACACATGCTGATAGTATTTTTCTTACTCTAATTCCAATAAAAAGGGTGAAGGCAAAATATACTTTTTTCTTTTTGCCATTTCGGGCAAATTCACATTTTTGTACTAATTGGATGATTTCATTAAGTTATTACGGCAATTTAACTAAAAGTTTGGCAATTAATTTATTCATGATTAGGGAGTAACAAATTTTCGTTAGGTATCGTTTAGCGTAATATTTTCAGATTAAATTACTAGGTTTTTTGTTTGTTTAATTTTTCCCTTAAGTAGTAGTCAGCCAAAAGTGAATACATCGTAAAGAGTGTTGAGCAACTTTGGAAATTTTGTGGAATTCTGCTCACTTTCTTTTAACTGTCATATTCTAGTTTTATTTTTATTTATATGCAAGTGAAAATAGTCAATTGGAGCCAGATCAAGTGAAAATGGACCATGTTGGAACACTTTAACCGTAATTTCTTGATTTTTTTACCATTATAATGACTGAATGTGAGCTGCAACACTATCTTTATGAAAATGTATTCTTTTTGCCAAATGCGGTCGTTTTTCCTTAATTTCATCGCTGAGATGCTGAACAGGTTTGCATAATAATTGCCATTTATTACTGTTTCAGCCTTTTTCTGATAATCGATGAAAATTCCATGTGCATTCCAAAAAATAGTTGCCATAACATTTTCACGCACAAAGTCTTTTTCGCTTTTCTTGCAATAGCTTGACCTTTATCAACCTCTTATTTTGACTGTTGTACTGCCTCAGGAATGTAATTAAGCCTCATTAACCGTTAAGAATCGTTGTAAAAATTCCTTTCCTTTGCGCTGAAATGTTTTTTCGGCACTGGTTTTGGTCGGCGTGAACAAATTCGGCTTGAATAAACTGGTTTTCAGCTTGTTCATGCCCAAATTTTCGTAAAAAACATATTGCGCATTCGTTCTGTTGACATATCTGCAGGGTGTACTAACTCGTTCTCTGTCACTTTTTGATCTGCCAAAACAATTTTTTGCACTTTTTTTATTATTCTGGAGTAGTCACTTTAGAAGAGTGAACCACTGCGGTAATATATATATATTATTTATAGCTAGAATAATAGCTATAGTAAGGAAAAACTGTGATAGTTATGTCAAAAACAAGATAACAGGTTTTAGTAAATCTTTGTGTTTCAGAGTCTAACTAGTTAATCTAGACCAAAAAACAAATATATGTATGTGTATATACTCGTTTGTATTTATGCATAAGAGTCGCACAAGTTTTTAACTTCTACCTCAGGATTAACTTAATAAAATTTGGCCCAAATAATTCTATAAATGGAGCATTGATTATATTAATTTTTATTCAAAATTCATTAAGGTGATTAGGAGATATCGTGAAAAACTAATTTTAAATTTCTTTAGAGAAATTTTTGAGAAAACCTTATCAAAACGGATTTGTACATATATAAATAATAAAAAAAAAAGTTTGTATTAAATCATTTTCCATCTCCTAAAATTGAAATATATGTTTTTTGTTCCTTTGTTCTACGTCTCTTCGGTTTACATATTTTTCAAAATTTTAGAAAAATTTAAAGTTCATAATACTAATAAAATTTGAGTGAAATCTTTCATTAGCCGTAACTGGCTAACGAAACATTTTAGAACAAATGTTTATTATGAACTTTTTCCATTACTTTCATGAGTAGAATAGATTACGAAAGTCCCTGATTGTGCACTCTGTATATTATATTAAAAGAATAATTAATATTTTAAAGTAATCTAATTACTTATTCATTTATTTATATTTATAAACGGGCAATCTTAGATAAAAAAAATTGTCACTTATTTTTAAAAATGTTACAATATCCACCTCTATCAAACCAATCATTAGAATACTTCTGTTGAACTCATCAGAACACTTCGATTTAAAAAGTAGTTGCTTATTAAACTTCCATCGCCAATTATAATAAATTACAAAACCAGTTAAAAAAACCTCTCCAATTAAAAAAAAAAATAATAATAATAATAATAAAAAAGCTATTAAAAGACTAATAAAAAAGCTATTAAATTTTAGAAAAATTTAAAGTTCATAATACTAATAAAATTTGAGTGAAATCTTTCATTAGCCGTAACTGGCTAACGAAACATTTTAGAACAAATGTTTATTATGAACTTTTTCCATTACTTTCATGAGTAGAATAGATTACGAAAGTCCCTGATTGTGCACTCTGTATATTATATTAAAAGAATAATTAATATTTTAAAGTAATCTAATTACTTATTCATTTATTTATATTTATAAACGGGCAATCTTAGATAAAAAAAATTGTCACTTATTTTTAAAAATGTTACAATATCCACCTCTATCAAACCAATCATTAGAATACTTCTGTTGAACTCATCAGAACACTTCGATTTAAAAAGTAGTTGCTTATTAAACTTCCATCGCCAATTATAATAAATTACAAAACCAGTTAAAAAACCCTCTCCAATTAAAAAAAAAAATAATAATAATAATAATAAAAAAGCTATTAAAAGATTTCCTTTTGTTACTTTGCTCTCCATATCATTTTCCGGTATATCCCGTTCAAATTATAAATTTGCTCTCATTTAATTTTCATTAACGACTACTGAATTGTGATTAATTTTGTTATTAAGCTTTATATTTATTATCATTATTTAATATCATATATCAGATATTTAATATGGAATTTAATCACATATTTTTTGTCTATATTATAATTATGTGTTTTGTGGTATTATATTGATCAAGGATTTACCGAGGTTCATCCATTCATTCAGGAAAATTCTGGGACAGTTTGTTTTTATCAGTAGAATAGCATATATATTAATTCGATATGGTGCATATAATAATTTATTATTATGTATCGAACAGAATAAAACATTTATTTAAATTTTATGAGGCTTATCTGATCATGATTTTATTACGGTTTTCGTTAATCCATTCAGGCAAATACTAGTATTTCCTTTTTTATATTTGAATAAATATAAAAAAGGGAACAAGAATTAACTATCGATTTCTGATGTAATCTACATGATATATTATTATGTACGGATTAAAATAAAATAATTATTTATTAAATAAAATGATGTCTACATATAACATTTGAAATTGAGATGGTTTTAAAGTATTTTAAAGTTTGAGAACCTTTTTCCTGATTTTTATAACCCCAGGTATTAATAATTAGTTTATCTTGGCGACTACACCAACTCATTATAAAGTTTATTTTTTTGTAAAAACTTTAATTTTATTCGATAACTATGAGTATCGTTTTGCTACAGAAGAAAACTTTATTATACTATAATGTAAAAAATTTATACATAATAATGATATTGTAGAAAAAATGTATAATTTATAAATTATCTTAAGATGAAATCTTCTTTTTATTTTTATTCTTTAATAAAGAAAAAGAGAAATTATAAAAGTGATACAACCGGAATTATCTCTCACAGGATAATTTATTCATTAAGAGCATAATTAAACTCCATTAAAACTGTAATTGCTTCATGAATACTAAATGATAATATGAAATAGTAATCGCCGAGAATTAGTGAAGAGAATTAGATGAAGAAAGTAAGAAGAGCGAATAAAAAGAGCCGTGTGTTGTACCCAAGTAGTCTTATTAATTTGCTGCACATTCGGATTAAGTAGGTGCGAAGTTGAAAATGAAGGCTTAAGTACCGTGAAGCACTTGAAGTTTAAATTAGTTCACCCATTCGTACTTTACTTGATCAATTCGCACATGTGCATTTTAAACTAGAAATTGGTATCGCCTTCTACAAAAATAGATATATATTTTTGGAATTCTAATGTTCCAGTTCAATTACTTTATTTTACAAAATGAAATTAATTCAGTTTTATTTTACATTTTTAATACGTAAATAAAAAAAATAATTACATTTTTTATTTACCGATTTAAAATTTTCTATTTTACGTAATATTGAAATCATTTCGCCATAGAATTATAATTTGCTTATCATATTATACTGCGTAATCACTCCTGAGTTAAAGTACAGGAATTTACCAAAATCAGTACTCTTTCCCCTAAATTACGTATATAAAATACTTTTAATTACAATTATTTAATATTATTATTTGTTATTTTACATAGTTTTAGTTTAGGATTTATTTTTCTGTAATAATCATACGTGCGTAGGCCTACAATGTGCGATGCTGGTTTCAGCAATAAAAGCTAACGAATCGCTTAAGCGATTCCAAACAAGAATACATAGTCCTTTTAAAAAAAGAAAATTGTGAAATTTCAAAACTCATGTTTTGAAACAAAGAATTAAAAAAACTATAAAATATAAATGAAAATGAAAAGAAATTCTCTAAGATGCTTAGCGTTTTAATAAATTTATGTACTACTTTAGTTGATATACAAATAACAGAACTACATTCAACATTTTATTACATACAAACGAAAATAGCCACTGTTATAGATGAAAGAGTAGAATTATCCGTTCTCTTAAATTGTGTACATTTCTTATTTAAATAGGAACACCAGAATAAAATTCCATAGGGATAACATCTTTGAACTTTGGAGACAGCCCTTCTTGTCTGACCCCACCTCTGAGGAAATACTTCATTCAAGTATTCCGAACGATTTTTAGAAAATATGGAAGAGCTCTGTTTAACTGGAAAATACTGGAATATGACTTATCTTTCTAAATAACATATATTTCTAATATCTTTCTAGAAATATGTTTCCCGTTATAGTTTTTAAACAAAAAAAAAGATCAATAATCTATCTTTTCCGGTTGTGCACCACCATGTTGATGTTCAGTAATGACACATGATGGTAGCTCTTTTTAAATATTATTAGTACCGCTTATGCACACCCATCTGAAACATGAAATGTAGTTTTAGCATTGACCATAAATATTTTTAAAAATTCTTCTTCATGATGTAACATTTCTCTCTCTTTTTCTGTTTAGCCTCTGTAACCATCGTAAGGTTAAATCGATGGTTGATCCAGAGGATCAACCATCTTCAGAGGATGATTGAGAATGATATGTATGAATATAAATGAGGTGTAGTGTTCTACAGTCTCAGGTCGATTACTCTCGGCCGCCTCACTCTGCGCCGTATCCTTGTGTACTGCGTGCGTTATGCGGCCTTGCGTTGTAAGTTTAAGCTATCTAGAATCATTCGCCGGATTCTGGGCAATAATAATGAAGTTTTAGTTGGGATGTTTTTTTTTCGTAGTGTTGGTGGTATACATAACCAACACGTTTTTGCGTATAGTTTTTGTATTTGAAATGCTTTTAATGTGTCTGTTTACATTTTTATGTTTTTGTTGGTTTTATTCTGTAATCCGAAAGGGGTCTTTACACCCCTCTCGGATTTTATTAAATTTTTATATTTTAGTGATATGTTTTAAATAAAATTATTTTATTGTTAAGATAATATTTCTGTGATATTAGTTGTAAGATTTATGTTATATTATTTTTTAAGTTTTAGTGAAATCTGTGGTTTCTGCTTTTAAGTATTAGTTAATATTTTTAATTTAATCCAGTGTTAGTTTTTAGCTTTGTTTTTCCCTTATATGTGAATTTAGTAAAAAAATGTTTAATGATGCTGTTTTTTTTAAGATTCTAATCATATTTTGATATTAATTTATTTTTACTTTTTAGTTCTTTTTAAATTTTGTTTTTGAGGATATTATGTTTGATCCGGGCGATGATAACGCATTAGCCTTTTTCGTCCCCACTTCCAAAAAAATGTCCACCTCTCCTGAGATGCGTAGTTAATTGATACCCAACCATTAAAGGATAGTGGTAACCACGACCTAGTATTCAGATCGGAATAAAAGTAAATGCCTTCACTAAGATTTGAATCTTAAAAGTCTCGATTTCGAAATTAGCTGATTTGTGATGACAAATTAACCACTAAACCAGTCCGGTGTGCTTTTTTCATGATCTAACCTACAGAATATATGTAACGAAATTAAACCGATTAATTTTATCCTGAAAATAAATTTCATGTAAAACCAGAATTTTATAATCAGTAAAGCCTAGTCGTTTTTTTTAAACCGTTGAAAATAAAATAGTTTTTGAAATTTGTTGGATCATTTCCACAATGATTTCTTCTGGCTACGCAAATAACTTTTTCGCTCAGTTTTAACGTCCTCGCCAAACAATAATGACTCTTCTGGATGTAATCGCTTCAGTAGGTCCATTTCTCTAAATTGTTTATCCAATCTTTTATCTATAAATGTTTTGCTGTGTTTTTCAGTGGAATGATGGAATTAATAACGAAATGTAACTTATTAAACTTTACTAAATTTTTGTGGTAAACATATTGAACCTTCTACCGTAAAACACATATTGCACTGTAATCCTAGTTACAGTCCTGTAGTTTTGGATAGACCTGTGGTTATGGATAGTAAGTCTCATAGTCTTGTGGTTATGGATATATAAATCAATTTAGTTATATCCTAGTGCTATATCAACTACTGTATAGTTATAGTTCCGAATTGCAAATTACTTGAGAAGCTTCTAATTACTTTGATTTCAAAACCAGTGGGAAGACTTTAGAAAATTACAATATAAGTAGGAAGAAGTGCAAAATCAAAATTAAGGTAGGAAAAGTAATTAAAAACAACAAATAATAAATAAATAAAATAATAATACGGTAATAAGCTAAGAGTGAAAAAAATCATATATTAATTGTATATAGAAAAATAATGATTTTACCGGTTGTCTTAAATACTTAATATTTTTATTTACTTTACTAATACTTTTTAATTTCTTATAATAATTCCAAATTATATTTCATTAATTATTTAAATTGATTTTTACATATCTCTTTTTAATTTATAAGTGAAAAGAAATTAAACATGTAGAAAAATTATATAAAAAATCCCGCTAGAGTATCATTCATACAAACTCAGTTATAACATTTTATATGTTCAGTGAAGCACATAACGCGAATAGGCTGCTACTCCAATTCCATTTCTGCATTTCTACTGATAGCACGAAATAGTAATATCTTATATGAAACTGTATTCAGATCTGTAACGTTTAATAGCAGTAAAACACCAACAATAGGAAAATAAAACGGCAACGAAGACTTCTTTTTTTAATATGTTAATTTAGATGGTTAGATTAAGTTTAAATTTAAAATTTTCAGAAGAAAAATGTATAAAAATATGTACAGAAGACAAGCATAATTTTAATTATATAAACTGCTACGTTTAGTTGAAATAAGATCATTTTATAAGTTTATTACAAGAGCTTTAACCGACCATTCCTAAAACCCGTAGAAAATGGAAAAATACAATTCGAGAAAGACTAAAAAAGCTAAATTAAAAAATTTTTAAGAAATCTTTCTACATATGTATACATAGCATTTATTACATGATATTACTTTATCCTCTACCTTAGATAAACGTAAAACTATAAAATTAAAAATCTGATACTTTTAGAATAGATTGCCTGATGTTATAATTTTAAATGAAAAATACTTAAAAATTAAATGCAAATTAAAAACATTATAAATAAAAACCAAGCCGGCCTACGTGGTGCAAGTGGAAGCGTCTCGGCCTTTCATTCGGAAGTCTCTGGTTCGAATCCTGGTCAGGCATGGAATTTTTCACACACGCTACAATTCATCCATCTCATCCTCTGAAGATATACCTTATCTTCGGTGGTTCCGGAGGTTCAACAAAAAAAAAAAATGAAAAGAATAAAAAAAAAAAATAAAAACCTAAAATTTAATTTACTCTACCTCCAAAATTATTCTTCCAGTAAATTAAAAAATTCTATTGTAAAAATTTCTTATGGATAAAATACGGAGAGATCAAGTTACTTTGTTCATAAGTATCATAAAATTTTAATTATAAATTATCTAATAAAACTCGATTAATAAAGTGTTCAGAATTTAATTACTAAAACGAAATTTCTGAGATTAATTTATGTTGTGACTGGAATTTTTAATACGTAAACACATTCATTGCCCGGAATTTCTAAATAAAACATAATTCTCACGAACTGTACTTGAGTAAGAAAAGAAGAAACTTCGAATTAACGTCGTTGATATAAAAATCTGTATGGTATCATCTCTAGAACAAGAGAAAAACACAAGGGAATAGTGGCGTCTAAAATATAATTTTCTTGAACCTTTACTTCAGCCTATGGCCTTTTCTTAACATTGTTCCAAATCTGGTCATTTTCACAGTTTTTATAGCTTTTAAACTTTATCCTTTAATATTTTATACTCATTTTTCCTTCTACTTTGGTTTATTCGTAAACACCTCGTAGTTTATTTATAGGAGGTTATTTAGTAGGAGGTTATCTTTTATAGTCTAAGAATCTAAATCGAATCTTATTAGGTCTATACTGCTGATATCAGAACGCTATACGTTATACGTATATAAATACATCAGAACGTATATATATCAGAATGTAATCTTTCCAGGTGTCCTCTGGTAGAGAGGATCTGTGTCCTTAAGTTAACTTTGTAACCTTTCTGGTAATTACACTATAATTCTAACGAAATAAAGAATGGTTTTTATAACTTACAGGACTGACCGCCAAATAATGTAAGAAATTTCTTTTTTGAAGTTAAAAATTTATCGGCTATTCCTAATAGCTTTATATTGATGTACATGAACATAAATTCATGTATAAATAATACATTAACATGTAGTTAATGAAGTATAAACTATAAAGTTTATGTAATAATTACTCGAATAATTATGAAATACAAGGTTTAATTACTCTCCTGTTCATTTCCATAAAAAAAAATGTACTTTTACTGTTTATTATAAAAAGATTGAATGATAATTTAATTTAATTGGCGATGCAGTTATATTAAATGATAATAAATTTATATTTTTCATTAATAAACCTCAGGGAGTATTTATTTCTAGGTATATAATATTGTTATTATTATTATTATATAATATATTAACAATATAACTCATGAAGAGAAATAATGTAATGAAATTTTGACAATAGTAAACAAATATATTAATACTACTAAATTTTTTCTGAAGTCTGTTTCAAAAATATCGATAAAATCTAATTGACTGAAAGAAAGACAAAACTTTTTTGCTCTTTCAATTGCATTTATTAACAAACTAATCACATACTCCATATTCTATAATTTATAAAAATAATACATACCGTTATAATTTCGTAAATAAAACGGCGTTTCTTCGAAACCGATCTACCTAATTTTCGCCACTCATTATCGAACTAACAGTTATTAAAAAATAAATTTTATATTAAAAATCATAAATTTAACTCATAAAACAATACAAATCTAAAATTTTTAAAAATAAACAAAAATCTAAAATTACCTAATAGCAAAACGATTAAAAATTTAACACCTGATTAGTCTAATGGTAAACTCGTAGTAGTAAATAAGCAGACTTCGAAATCATGATAATTGTCGAGAGTTTCAAAATCTATCAAAATCCTAATATAGGTAGTTGTTTTTATTTGAATTTGAATACTAGAACATGAATATCTTCTTTGTTCTTTGGTGGTTGGGTTTCAATTAACCACACGTCTCAGGAATGGTCAGCCTGAGTTTATTCAAGACTACACATTTACTATTGCAACTACATTTCGAAAATAAAAATATTTAAAAAAAGAAAGAAAAAAAAATCACCAATTAATGTAAGAGTAAGATATATTGTTCCATATTCATTTAATTTACTAGATTATAATGATATGAGTTATTTTTATAAATATAGATAAAATTTAATGATTTAACTGTCTGCGCAGCGACGCCAAAATACAGACGGTCTGCGAGGCTGGAACAGTCGAGGCGGTTCTACAGTAGGGCGGCATCTTCCGAGTTGCAGCACATCCGGGACCTCTGCTGGAACGACCCTCAGCCGCCGAGCGTTAAGAAACGCCTGCATGCTGTCCTGGACGAACCACCGTGAGGCCAACGGGAATAGCAGTCTACAGCCACCCCAACATACAGGAGGACAGCAGGAAACAGCGTGTTTGGTCATGGCCCCCCAAACCCCCCTCGAGTCCCGTACTCTTGATACCGTTACGGCCTTACTCCAACTAAACAATTTCTATTAAAGGGGGCGTTCTTTTCAAAATTGTCATTACCGGCGCACGGGCGCCCTGAAACGAACCCCGCGCA
>JAAAKQ030130305.1:0-13510 GCA_010016005.3 Zanna intricata | reverse complement strand
TAATAATAAGAAAACTTAATTATTACAAATGAAAATTTAGACTGATTACAAAATTAAAGAAAAATTATTGCCTCGGGCATATTGACCCGAAAAGTACATGTGTATAGTAAATGGGAACAGAACAGCAGGGTTAATATACTTCTCTTTTTTTATGATGAAGAAATGCCATTTTCGCACGCCACCGCGGGGTCTTCGTGGGGTTGTGTCAGGTTCGGACTCGGGGCGCTATCCGTCCCAGGCTAGCTAACAGGCTCCACCAAGATGTTATTAGGCGTAAATAACCTGCCCCATACCAACTAAACCACCCTCACCGCTCTTCTCCGCCCCGAGACCGGACCCGTAATTAAGCATAACTCATTCTTGGGGGAAATATTCCAACTGTACTCGGAATTTCTTCTCTTCCTCCATCTCTCCCAGGATCTGTAACATATAAATAAAAAAAGATAACCATCCGCCCATCATTATTCACATCCACCCACACCTTTTTTTTATTATTTATTTATTTATTTTTTAAAAATTATCTTATTATTACTATTACTATTACTATTATTATTTTTTTTTATACCTTTAATATACTTAATCTAGTTATACTCGCCGAGAATGTAATACTTTTTATTTCTTAATTCTTTTTTTAACATAAAAGAATTAAAAATGTTTATAGTATTTCATTTTCATTAAATTTACGGGTAAATATTTTTTTTTAACATATATTCAATTTTATGAAATTCAGAATTATTTTTTATTCTAATAATTTTTATATTATTTTTACTGTACTATCATTAAACTGATAATTACTTTAAACCCTTTTAGTTGAATCTAAAAATTTTCCTTTATTTCTTTAACAAAATTATTTATTTATTAAAAAAAAATAAATATTTTTTTTTCATTGGAATGGTTTTTACATTTTCTAGCATTATCTTTTGTATCAGATATGTTTGTAATGAAAAATTTGATTCCCTAATTTTATAAAGAGAATAAATTTAAAATGATGGTCAATTTAATTTCTTATTATAAAATCAAATTGATTCTGTATATATTATTTATTTATTACTTGTAAGACCATAATAGATAACTTTATTTCTGGTTTTTTTTTGGCAAGTTCTTTCTTTTCTTACTGATTTGTTGTTTTTCATCTTTTCTTTTTTGCCAGTAATTTCTAAGGGTTTCAGATTTTCTTACCCTTTCTTGTTCAGAGTACACCCGGTTTGTTGTTTTCTTATTTTCTTTTGATAGGAATCTTGCTTCTTTATTTTTTAATTTCTCATATTTTGCGGTTTTCGTTTTTAGGTTTTCATAGGTTATGTCTAATTCCTCCATATCTTTCTGTACTTCGATTAACCAGTTCGGTCTGCTTTTCTTGTTCTAGAAAAGTTCAATTAGCCGTCTGATAAGTTTGGTCTCTTCCATTCTGAAAATATGTCCTAGAAAGGAAATTCTCTTCTTTCTGAATTTATCAGTTATCGGAATGATCGTTTTGTAAATCTCTTCGTTTGGAATAATTCTCTAAATCCCATCTTTTTTAATATTTTATATTATATATATATATATGTATATGTATATATACTCTATATATTCTGAAAAATAACAAATCTATTAAGACCCGAGTATCAGGCAACATTACGTCTTTTAATAATTTACTTTAAACATTGTTTTGCAGTAAATTTTCTTGATTACAAAGTAAACTAGGAAGTACTTCTTTTTTTTTTCTTTGTTTTTATTGTTAACCTCGCAGTTTAATCAAAAAATAAATGCAATATCAATTTATTGATATTAAATTAGTATTGGTATTATTAATTGGATATTAAAAAACGATTATTTTTAAACAGAATATTTAATATATTACCTGTAAATATAAATTAAATGGTATTTTTAAATAAAAAAATAATTTGATAATTCTTTACTTAAAAATTAATTAAACAGTAATATATCAGTTTTTCTACGGTTAACTTTTATTTATTATTCTCTATGTAATATATCGTAAATAACAATATAACCCATTTACGCGTATAAAAACACCTACTCACAAGTAGAGTCCCACCCGCTTCTCCCCGACTTACAACACATACATAAAGAGGTGACGCAAATTGAAAATATAAATGTTAAAGTGCAAATGAATGAAACTGAATATATTGTATAAAATCATTTATCCCTTTTTTAAATAATTCATAAAATAAACCCTAATCAACGATATTACTTAACTTACACTATATTTAACTTTTTCCCGTGAAAAAATCAATAACCCACGAAAGTATTACCCTTAGTTACTATTTATTATTACCCTTAAGGACTTTATTTTGTTTTTTATTTAAAGTATTCTTTAAAAAGAAATCTAATTTGTAAAACATTCTATAATCATTTGTTAATAAAATAGTGTTTGTTAATTTAAATACTAGCATCTTCATTGCGGCCTGCACGATATGCTTACCACACGCACTATGCTAGGCAAACTACGCCCGCACACTTGTACTATACACTTACCATGCCTGCACTAGCTATATATATATTTATATATTTTTTTTCTTATCTAACCTTCGGATACCTTTAAGGTATCTGGAGGTTAAGGTATCCTCCGTTATACCGTTAAGGTACATCTTCAGAGGATGAGATAAATGAATTGTAGTGTGTGTGAAAAATGCCATGACTGACAGGGATTCGAATCCGGGATCTACGGATGAAAGGCCGAGACGCTACCACTCGCGCCACGAAGGCTGGCTGCTTGTACGCCTTGAAAAATTGGAAATAGAGTTTTAGTAACTATATGTGGGCTCTTACTCTCATAGTTATTGTTATTATTATTTTATAACATATTTACTCCAAAGTTGAATTCAATTTTGAGCCAATCTTATACGATGGTTTCCAAGTCTTTGAGATAGATTCACGGTATCTACGGTCATAAAGTCTAATAGTCCTTGAACTTTTTGATACCTATGACTTCGCCAACCTAGAGGTGACAAAAATATTAATGTCAAGTTAAAAGTAGAATCTAAGCCGATTATGTTTATGGTCTACCGTGATAAAGTAAGTCATAGTGATGAGTGAGTTGAAAATTGATACTTCTGAGTAGAATCTACTGGTTAATGGAACATATATTGTGCCATTGTACTCTGAAAAAAAGTGCTTTTCTGAGTGTGAAATAATGAGGCGTCGAAAATGAAAAGTCGATATTTAATTGCAGAACTGCACAAGAGATTTTTTAATTAATGTTTTACTTAGTAGTGAGATTAGTGAGGTTTGAATTGTGGTAAAAATTCTGGGAGTCATAAGAAAGCTACAATTAAAATTTCGTAATGATTGGTCAGTAGTTTTTGTGATTAACGGGAACAGACTACAAAGACGACTCTTTGTATAAAAATGAGATAAAATTAAGATTGTTTGTTTAATAGATTGTCCCGTTATAAAATAAAACTAATGCAATCTTGTTTTTAAAAATTCAATTTAAATATTAAATCTTTTATTTATTAAAGATTTATTTAATCTCTTAATGAAGTTACGAAATTATACATTTGCACTATTGAAAAAAAATTAGGCAGTTTATTTTTTGCAAAATTTAAGTTAATATTATAAATTTTATTCAGATAAATTTAATAATAAAGTTCAAGTATTTTATTAATAAAACTAATGCAATCTTGTTTTTAAAAATTCAATTTAAATATTAAATCTTTTATTTATTAAAGATTTATTTAATCTCTTAATGAAGTTACGAAATTATACATTTGCACTATTGAAAAAAAATTAGGCAGTTTATTTTTTGCAAAATTTAAGTTAATATTATAAATTTTATTCAGATAAATTTAATAATAAAGTTCAAGTATTTTATTAATATACAACAACGTAACATAAAATTATTGAAAACAGTTAACTGACAACAGATGTTACTTAGAGCAATATGGGTTTATATTAAATTTAAAATTTCAGTGCAATTTTTTTGTACTATAATTTTATAATGTGCCTTAAAATCGATACTTGTACATCATGTTACACGTTAACAAAATCGATCTTTTGATATTAGCAATTCAAAAAGACTATCCTACACAAATATATCAGTATATAATTTTAATTTACTTCGAAATTATATATTTTATTTTTACAATATTTCAGTTGTACATTTGTCTATTTCTACAGGTTTTTCTTGGAATAATTAAGAAAGACTATGTATTTATGCTATGTATGGTACACATAAGCACATCTATACGCCTGAAGTAATAGTAATTAAAATTTGTCCTCCTATCAATTTTTTTTTTTTAGATTTATTAAATAAAATCACAATTCTATTTTTTTACAAATACCATTCGAAATTTTTGTTATATTCGAAATTTTATCTAAACTAATTTATCATCTATATTTTGACTTTTTAAATAATATAGTTTAATGAAATATAAACGAGAGGACACAAATCATAGAAGATATTTGAACCGTATAACTTGTTTAATAAGATTCATGATTTATTTTAACAAATGCTTTGGCAAAGTCAATGTAATTTTATCAAATAGTGAGAGTAGTAAAAAAAAGACATTTAAAAAAAAAAATTAATTAAGTTTGATAGTAGAAAGATCTGAGATTTTTTAAATGGAATATTTAAATTTTAATTAAAAAAATAAATAAATAAAATTATTTTTATGGATGAAGAGAAAGATGGAAAAAGGAAGATGGAGTAATATAGTGAGGATTGAGAAACTAACGAACAGGGTTAAAAAATAAAGAATACTTATGTGGGAAATATAGGGTGTCCCAAAGTTAACGCAAGATTTGAATTAAATAGAAAAACACCGTTTTTAGTCTTTAGATTGTTGTTTTTTTTATTGAATCATAAAGTAAATTAGATGGGTTATTTATGGAATAACACATCGGACAAATGACCCCTACGGCTGGCACATACGCACTCTTTCGTCGAAATCTTTCATGACATTTCTGCATAATTGTGGCTGAATTTCGTTGATGCAGCGTTTAATTTCCTCTTTCAATACACGGGTGGTTGTCGGCTTGTTGACATAGACCTTTGACTTCAAATAATCCGATAAGAAGAAATCTAATGGGGTTAAATCACACGAACTAGGGGACCAATTGTGATCACCGAAACGGGAGAGTACACGACCAGGAAATGTCTCAAGAAGTAATTGAATTGTTTCACGGGCTGAATAGCGTGTGACACCGTCTTGTTGAAACCACATATTGCTATTGATGTGGCCATCAATAGCATCCAATTTCCGCAGAAAGAACTGTGTTATCATGTCGCGATATAAAGTACCAATAACAGTTACTTCTTGACCAGCCCCATTTTCAAAAAAGTATGGTCCAATGATACCTTCAGCCCAAAATCCGCACCAAACAGTGATACGTTGTGGGTGTATCTGTTGTTCGACAATTACATGTGGGCAATCACCCAAACACGGCAATTCTAGCGATTAACAAAGCCATCCAGGTGAAAATGAGCTTCATCCCTTAGGATGATTTTGCTCGAAAGATCAGCATCCACTTGTTGATGTTCAATAATCCACAAACTCTCTTCGCTGTCCATGGTAATTAGGCATTAGTTGTTGTGTTAATTGAATTTTGTAAGCATGGATACACAGATCTTTTGTGATTATACGCTGTAGAGAGCTTCTTGAAATTTGCAATTCTTGTCCACGACGCCGAATTGATGTTTCTGGGTTTTCACTAACACTCTCACGCACTGCTTCGATACTAACATTTGAACGGCTTGTTTTTGGATGACCGATGTGTTTAGCGTCTCCAACTGATCCAGTCTCCCTGAAGTTTTTAATTAATCTTTTCACAGTTGACGAGATTAAAACACTATTTTGACCATATTTTATACGAAATTTTCGAACTGCGGCCGCCAAACGTTCATTATTTTTGAAATATTGTTCAATAATGAAAACATGTTGTTGTATCGTATAACGCTCCATTATTACTAACCCTAAACTCTCAGCTGTCAAATTGTCTTTTTTTCAGGGTTGCCAACAATTTACTGCAAAAATAGTAGCAAATTCAAATCTTGCGTTAATTTTGTGACACTCTATATAAAAAAGGGAAAAAGAAACCGGTTAGAACACCTTATTAGAGGAAATGAAATCTTAACAACTGTTTTGGGAAGTTCAGTAAAAGGAGAAAGGAAGCGAAGAAGAAGAAGAAGATTGAAATTAATAGATGAAGATTGATAATTATAAGGGAACGAAGGAGAAGACTTGGAATTGAAATGAATGGGAAGGCATAAGGGACCTGAAACCTGGCATGATATAAGATAAGATGGTATAGATGAATATGTGTTTACACAAAATCTACTCAAAACGTTTTGCAGGCTGTGGAGAGAATGACAATTGAACTTTTTAAATAATGGAATAAATTTCTATAATTTTTTACTCAAAAAGAAATATATTAGAACTAAGTGATAAATTACATAAAAACTTTACTGATTAAAATTTTCAAGGACTCCTTGACGCCTGTACTAATTCTTCTTTGATCTGCTGATAATCATGATCTTGTAACTGAAATAGCGTTTAATTTAATTTTTTTATTGTAAATAGTTTACGCGCTTTTCTATTCACAGTTTTTACTTGAATAATCATTCAGCATTTTTTTAATAATAGAATAATAAGAAATGAAAAAAATTCTATTATTGATTATAAAGAAATATTATTCTTTCAAAAATAATTTCTTTAAAGTCTAATCAATAGTCT
The DNA here is from genome assembly GCA_010016005.3 of Zanna intricata. Classification (NCBI taxonomy): domain Eukaryota; kingdom Metazoa; phylum Arthropoda; class Insecta; order Hemiptera; family Fulgoridae; genus Zanna; species Zanna intricata. Next base: position 6,833 of record JAAAKQ030130305.1, on the reverse strand, counting down.
CGTAATGTAACATAAAAGTAATTTGGTTAACAAAGTGGTCATATCAATCTAAGTCTAAAATGATGACACAGATTTATTACTTGGCTTAAATTTCGTTTCCACAAATACTAATTTGTTTACATCACTTTCATATAAAGATGATTTAAATTTCACAAATTTTGGTGTATTTATAATGTCAATAAATATCAAATATTAAAATGTTAAATTTAATAATACATGATTACAGAAAGTTTTATTTATTTATATTTTTTTTAAAAATGAAGGAAGTAAATAGTTTTATGATAATTTAATTGAAGAAAAAATTTAGCCGTTTTTTTTATAGTATTTGGCTTGGCATCTCATTATAGTTAAATGTTTTGAGTTGAAAAACAAGTTTAATTTATGGTAATTTGTTATATTAATTGCATTCTTACTAATAAGAAAAAGAAAAACTTACAGCCTCAACACAGTCACAATATAATTCTTCTTCTTTCTTTTTCTGTTTAACCTCCAGAACTACCGTAAGGTATTTCTTCAGAGGATGAATGAGGATGATATGTATGAATGTGAATGAATTGTAGTCTTGTACAATCTCAGGTCGACCACTTCTCAGGATTGGTTGACCTGAGATTATCGATCTGAGTTACAACATAATTACGAAGAGAAATTTGAATTGCTTTTAATCTCCGAGTTGTTATAGAATAAATATTACTACTGGATAAAGTATTTTTAAAATTTTTATATTACAATTTTTGACGTCACTTCTTTGAAAGAATAGTACGTGTCGTTCTACAAATAATAAATAACAGATTTCAGTCCTTTTATAATGAATTTAAAAAGGTACACTATCTAGTATTGAAATTTTTAGTCCAAAGTAACTAAAATTTATAAGGAATTTAACTTCAGAATCTTTGACTTGGGAAATATGATCGTCAAATAGGTAACGACAAGTTTAAAAATAGACCAACACGGTGGTTTACAAAATATACGTGTCAAAATTTTTATATTTATACCTAATATAAACATATTAATTAAAACATTAATTAAATAAATAAAATAAAATAAATTAAATAAACATTAATTTAAAAAAAAAATTACGTAAAATATTTTTAAAAATAATTAATTTTGTTACAAAGTATTTTTATACAATTTCAAATTTTATAATGCTTAGAAATCGAATGCAAAAGATTTATTTCAAGTATATTTAAAATTAAACATTTTCTACCTTTACCAAAAGATTAAAAATTAAAAAAAAAAAATAGTGTACTGAAAGAAATTATTATTTATTTGTTATAAGTTAAACCCTATAAGTTCAAAGTGAAATTTATTGATTTTTAACACTTAATTCACCTTTAACCTACATTATAATTTAATCTTTTATGTTTTAATGAAAAGAGAAATTTATTAAAACCTTTACAGAAGTATTCAATAGAAAGGAATTCAAATTATTATTACTGCAATTGTTTACACAAATAAATTAAATTTTCCACTGTTATAAACAATGCTATACAAATTTATTAGTTTTTCATCTGAGCATCCTCTTTATAAAAGCCCTTCAGTATTTTCTCAAATTAAATCTAAGTTGTAATAAGCAAAAACTTTACCCGTTTATATATTAATTATAAAAACTTATTACATCTATGTAGATTACAGGCTTAAACTTTTCCCAATAATGAAATAAAGATTTTGTATTTAAATTTTTTATTTATTAATAAATTGTATATAATTTGGATATTTAATGTTAATTATCAAGCGAAACTAGTGTAAGATTATGTTTGGTCCCGGCCCCTCGGGGTGGATCTCGGGAAAGGCTTGACTGATTCAACCTCTTCTCCCCGGAAGGTTTGAGCTTATGGGCACAAATCAAGATCCTGTCCCGGCGGCAGCGCCGGAGGGTCTGACTGGAATAGCTGGAGTTGGGCTCCCCGGCGTTAACCTTTGAGGCCGAAGGCACCTAAAAGATCCGAACTGGCCGGGCTGCCCTGCCATGCCGGACGTACAGCCGGTAAGTGGGGTGGCTCGGTTTTGTGGACATTTTATCCCAGATTGCGGTAATGTTTAATTGCTGGTCCGTTCCGGGTTGACGGGGGGGGTGGGTGTTCCCCCGTCCGCCCCGGATATATCATTTTTGATATACTATATAAAAAATATTGATGTAGTATAATTCATCAGTTCACGGAATTAACCAAGCAAAACAGCCTACGCTCGCTTTGCTCGCTAATCTCGACTAATAAACTAGTAATATCTTGATTATTTAAATAATAAATTCAGTAATTACTGCTTATAGTCAAACTGCTATTTTATACCTGACTTCTATAGAAAAAAAATTAAGCTGTGCATTCTAATACTATAGTACATCCTATTGTTCTTCAAGAAATATCAGAAAGATTAGTCTTTTACTTTCTTGAACGAAGTAATGTTAGAATTGTAATCGCAAGAAATTTCGGTTTTCAGATTTCAACGGAAATATCCATTTTGACCATCCCTGAATCCATTTTGATTAATTTCGGCCTGACGCTTGTTTTTTTTAACGAGCGAATAACACAAAAGAGTTATTATCGCCCGGATTAAATTCCTATTGGTAAATAAAAATATATTTAAAACACTAAAACTAAAGAAAAAAAAAATTAAATTAAATAAAAAAACTAAAAAACGAATTTTATTAAAACCTTACATATAATAACACAAAAGATAAAATTAAAATGTTAAAAACTAAAAACTAAAACTAGATTTAAATAAAATAAAACTTAAAGCAAAAGTCACAGTAAGATATTTTAAAACTTAAAATTAATATACGGTAAAACTTACAACTAATATCACAGATGAAATAACAATAAACTTAAATTAAAATTAAAAGTGTTAAACAGAAGTTAACACTAATATCACAGATAACATGAAAATTTAAAATTAATACATGATAAATCTAATATCACAAACTAATATCACAGTCCCAAGTTTTTTAAAAATCCTTAAAGGGTGTAGAAGGCCTCTCAATGGATAATCAAAAAAAGGCTATGTAACATCCCAACCCCCGTAGGGGAAGACACCCACCAAGTGACGATTCCGGTCACCACACCACCCCTCCCGTTTCTAGCCCTGAGGGGCTTTACCGGGAGTCATCTTATTGACCTTCGTACTGATTACATATCTCAGTCATCAGCCAGGCCTCGGTCGGGATGCCCCCGATGCAAATGCCGCGGTCGACATTTACCATCAGAGTAATATACCTCAACAGCAAACGCCCTCGCCGTAGGCTTAAGGCTATGTAACAGTTAAAAATCCGTAAGGAGTGTAAAAGGTCCCTTACCGGATAACAAAGAAAAAATATATGTCTTAAAATTATTAAAAATATTTATGCTTCACAGAAATCTGAAAACCCTATCTATCAATATATTATCATTTTTTTTTTAAATATGGCGAATATTGTCAGGTAATTTAAATTTACGACGTAAGGCCGCATAACATATACAGTCTATCAAGATATGACGAACTGTTAAGCGGCAGTCGCATCTTACGCACAAAAGTGGATTTCTCCTGATATAAGATACCCGTGGGTAACTCTCGTATGCCCTATCCGCAATCGACAGAGGACTTCACGACGAATTTTTCTGCATGAGGAATCGCATGCCAACACAGACTCTTTAATATGCCTCAGTTTGTTATCAACTGTAAAAATCCAGCTATCTTACCATTTGGCGCGAAGAGTGAGTTTTACATGATTTATAAAGTCGTATGTAGTAACACGGGTGGTAAAAGATGATTGACCACATGCATCCTTAGCTGAGGAATCTGCACGTTCATTTCCTGGAATCCCCATACGGCTGGGGATCCAGCAGAAACTCACTTGCGTGTTGTGATGGTTCAACTCAGCGATTGTGTTATAGATTTCTATAATGAAAGGGTGTTTTGAGGGTGTTTAGTAGAGGCCGTCTATTCAAAAGGGCTTGGAGGGCATGTTTGTACGTATGTATGTATATCGCATAATTAATAAAAACGATAAGCCGTAGAATGTTGAAATTTTGGATTTAGGACTGCTGTAACATCTAGTTGTGCACCTTTTCTTTTGATTGCAATTGACTAGACCAAAAGTGTCCAAAAAGAGTCCAAAATCAAAAACAAAAACAATTGGATTTAGTAATTTTTCTTAATTTTAGTAATAAGCCTTCATTGAGAAATTTTCAACGGTATTATATAAGTAGTATTTATTTTTGTTGGTTCCAGAGCTCGTATTACCGAATAAAAGTGAAGATTGTGAAATATTTTGATGTTACAAGGGAAAGTTACATCAGTTCGTATCCGAATTCATTTCCTTTTTCTTTTTTTTTAATTTAAATATATTGATTTAAATTATTAAGCTCTGATTGTAAAAAAAATTACAAAAAATAATTCAATAATATTAATAAAAAAAAAAAATTAAAAAATATTTAATGAAAAATATTTGTAATTTAATAGATTTACAAAGAAGTCATGCGATATCCATATCAAACTTAAAAATTAATTTATCTTCAGAATTAAATGAATCAATTTTCAATATTATGTTAACATAAAATGATAAAAGAAAATTTTAAACTGATTATATTTTTATATTAACTGAAGATAACTTTAATATCTTACATTTATATCCTACATTATAAGTAATTTTTCATTATAAATAATATAATGTAATTTTGTAATTTATATCTATATAATTTTATGAAAAGTTATTTCCTATTATTTTCCTTCAACAAAAAATTAAAGTAAAATTGTTCCATGCTGTAAGTACAAATTTCACAAGAAAATATTTTACAGGAGTTAATATGAAATATTTTCTAATCCCCTTACGCTCCCTTGTATCGTGTTTCGTTATATCGTTCTCCATCTAACGGATCATACATTCAGAGAATGGTCCTAATTCGAAAACTGGGAAGGTGTTTTATCTGTTCAAAAAAATCATAAGATTTAAAATAATTGAGATTTGTAATTAAAAAAAAAAATAATAAAGTAAGAATTTTTTACATTTTTTTAATATCTAAATTTGTTTATAAGAATAAACACTAGCTATCCAAATTGTTTTATACATTTTTTTTTTTAATTTTATCTTAAATTATTCAACTGCCTAATTATTGAGGATTAAATTCCAGAAAATTGAAAACTTGATCGGTACACATCATTCAGTTATAATAAAAATATTTTAATACAACGGACTTCTGAAAGTTCCTGTTTTTTTTAACAAGAGCATGTAACATAGAATGACTTCAACAGATAGCGCAACCGGTAGTGCACAGAAAATTTATGTCATTTGTAATGCATGTTACTTAAATCGGTTGCTTATGATGGTCAATTAACTGAGGTAGATAGCAAAACATAGTGGGGATGACTGCATGTTACCACAGGTATAATACGATCAGATAGGAAGAAATTCAAAGACGTTAACGCACGTACGATGTTTAGAAGAACAGATAAAGTTTGTTGGTTATGTAAATGTTTAGAAATACTTTTAATTATTACATGTAAAAAGTTTTTGTTGTATTACTAAAATATAAAAATAGATGTTCAAGTTTGTTTAAATATTTATTTTAATCGAATTCATATTTTGTTTTAATATATGAGTGTACTGAGCGATAAGGTGTATGATAAACATTTTAAAATATTTCTTGCGGAATTTAATGGCATCTTGTTTTGTACAACCTAAGGTAAATTTTTATATTTTAAACCGATTTGGATCATAAAAAAAATTGTAGTGTTTTTTTTAGTATTTAAAAAAAACCATCTTGTTTTTCATGTCACATAAATTTGGAATAATTATTTCGATTTTTAATTACTTATTAATACAAATTACAGACGTAAAAGTTTTTAGTTGTTAAAAAGCGGCTATAAGTTAATTTTTTTTTGTCTTAAGTCATTTGACTGGTTTGATTCCCTTTCTCTAAGATTCCTTATCTAGTGCCAGTCGTTTCATTTCAGTATACCTCCTATACAACCTATATCTCAACAATTTATTTTACATATTCCAACTGTTGCCTTCCTGCACAATTTTTCCCATCTACCTGTCCATCTAATATCAACTCAAATATCAAACGACTATTCCAGGATGACTTAATATGTGACCTATAAGTCTTTCTCTTCTTTTAACTAAATTTTTCTAAATGATTATTTTTCTCGATTTGCCACAACACCTCTTGATTTGTCACTTTATCCACCCATCTGATTTTTAACATTCTTCTGTAACACCACATTTCAAAAGCTTCTAATCTTTTCTTCTCAGGTACTCTGATCGTCCAAGTTTCACTTATATATAAAGCTACACTCCAAACATGATTGGAAATGTTTTCCTGACGTTTAAATAAATTTTTTATTTAAGCAAATTATACTTCTGACTGAAAGCTCGCTTTGCCTGTGCTATTCGGCATTTTATATTGCTCCTGCTTCGTCCATCATTAATAATTCTACTTCCCAAATAATAAAATTTTTCTACCTCCGTAGTTAATTAATCTCTTTTAAAAAGTCTTAACTAGGAAATTTTTTTATTTTACCCCAGATGTATTTTGACATTTAATTATTTAAAATACGCCAAAAATAAAAAATAAAATACATAAAATTACAAGTATTTATCAAATATTTGTTGAAATTTTTCCGTAAAAAATTTGTTTATCTCAATTATTATTATTTCTTTTATTTACAATCCATTCTGAACGTGGAACCAGGCCCGAATCTAGAGGTTTTACCACCCCAAGCAAAATTTACGAGCGCCGCACTGTACTCCATAAAATTTCGTTTTATAAACATAATAATGCGCAATTAAACATAATTCGCTCTATAAAAATAATCATTATAAGCAATTAAAACTATATGAAATAACTATTTTTTTTTTTTTT
>JAAAKQ030130294.1:2938-13511 GCA_010016005.3 Zanna intricata | reverse complement strand
CTTTACTAGGATTTGAACCTTAGAACTCTCGACTCCGAAATCAGCTTTTGCAACATCGACTCAATGATATTATTCACGAGAATAGACGCATAAAAATGTTTGAAATTTTTTAAATTTATAGCGCTAATATCGGCATTGATCGTTTCATTGTCCATAACAAACTAAATTACCGCAAAACATGTTCGAAGTGGGTTCCAAGACAGTCCACTAAAAATCACAAAAACACCCGAATTCACATTTGTGCGGAATTTAATGACGGTTTTTAGTAGAAGAAGGTAATGATTTTTTCAATTGCATAATAACACGTGATTAAATTTGGATTCATCATTTTGAACTGGAATCCATACATCACAGTATAGAATGGAAACATTCGACTTCGTCCGCCAGGAAAAAATTAAAACTCTACGGGTTAACCGATAAAGTAACAATGTTTTGGAGCTATACATTAGAGGGCCACATTATTGCAATTATTTGGAAGAACAACATATAACTGTGGCATTGCAGAAAATATAGCAAAAACAGATAACCATAAAAGAATAAAAAAGTAACCATTTAGTTCTCTCTCAAAATGTCTAATTGTTCTGTATAACACCTGTATCCATACTGCTCAAAAGACACGAAAAGTTTTTGATTGTGGGGTATTCTCATATCTATATTACAGTCCCATATAATCAGATTTGTTTTTGTTCAGTCCTTTCAAAGAGTTTATATGTAACCCTAAGTTTAATGAGTGAGTAACATTTAAATGACTCGATTAAATGTAACATTTAAATGAGCGAATCAAGAATGTATACGAGAACGGCTCAGATACCAAGGTGAACAATTTTTTACCACTGAAATAAAAAAAGCTCATAGAAAGATGGGAGAAGTGCCAAAATGTAACCAGGGATTATTTAAAAAAATAGGATTAGTTTATTAGTTATTTAATAAATAATAATTTTCTACAGTCATTTATCTTTAATTATTTTACTACCTACATAATTTAAAATTTAATTTTTTGTATAAATGTGATTTATATGTACTTAAGTCTTAAATTTGATAAATAAGTTTAGAAAAAGTATCTAATATCAGTTGTTGCTCATAAAGCCGAACTACGTTAACATAATAAAATTTGATTTTTTTTTTTTTTTTTTTTTTTATTTATAAATTGACTTCCATCTATTTATAACTGTTATTGACATGAATAAATCTTTAATATAAAAAAAAAAATTTTATGATACGGAGAAATTCACCTATAAAATCATTAATTTGCTCCTACTAGTTACTTAAAATAGTAAATTAAAATCTTATTTTTAGTAATCAAAACCATGAGTACAGGAGCTTCTGGATATTTATGACAGGTACAAGGTGGTTTAATGTTTATTGTACGATCTACTCTGCCCTAGGGAGAATTGAGGGTTGAATGACTGAAAGCTGCCCTCCCGCAAAAGCTGCAGCAGATGGTCGCTTTCAACCCCCACCTCCCTCTAATTCGCTTTATTCTTTCTCTAATACCTATATAATGATCACTTTATCCTCGGCTAAAAGCCGAACCAGTCTTTCAACAATGAATAATGTTTTTTTTTATTCTTTTTTTTTTAACTGTGACACTTATCCTTACTGACTGACTGAATGAGTGGTTTATTTTTGGATGCTTGATGTGTTCATAAGTCCTGATAACATCGCTTAGTCTTTTACTATAACTGGTTCTCTGTTGGGAATTTTGTTAAAATCATCATTGAAAAGCATCAGTTTACATTAAAATTGTTTTAAAATTTTTAATGTTTATTATGTAATAAAACTGTTCGTTTAGATGAAAAAGATATGCTAATGTACTATTTTATTTCCAAATATTTATTCTCCCTTATTTTATAATCAAATTAATAATGAAAGATCATTTCCGTGATTTAAAAATTATCTTTAGGTTTTGTATTCCTTCAGAGTTTTGAAGATCTCTGAGTCCGTAAGTACTGAAATTACGGTCAGATGATTCTATACGTATATTCACGAGGTTTTGTATGTGTGTATTTGCCTCCCTCTAGAACTTACATTTCAGGAAGAGTTTAACTTACGGTCATAAAAACCAAGCCCATCGATTCGTGATTAAGAGAACTTATCTTATTAATTATTTTGTTTTTTTAAAGATTTGATAATATATTGAGGTGTGCTACATTTCAAAAAAGTTGAACTTTTTCATTAAGAAAAATTTACTATTCGCTCCTAAAGTAAAGCTTATCTTTCAAGAGTTATATATATATATATATATATATGGTGGGTGAAAAGTCACTGCCATTGAAAATGTTAAGATAACTGGTGTAACATTAAAATAATTGATGATCTTCTCATCGATTTTAAATTTCCTTCCTTTTGTTAGTTATTTTTTATATGAATTTGAATACTAGATCGTGGATACTGGTGTTCTTTGTTGGTTGGGTTTCAATTAACCACTCTTCTCAGGAGTGGTCGACCTGATATTGCACAAGACTACACTTCATTCACATTCATACATTCATCTGAAATTATACCTTAGTGGTTCCGAAGAAGGCTAAACAAAAAAAGAAAGAAGCAATAGAAAATTAAAAGCAGTTGAGAATGAGCAAGCTCGCATTATTAGAATAAGTTTTTATTGCAACCTACCAGGTTGGTTTAGTGATGAACTTGTCATGACAAATCAACTGATTTCGAAGTTGAGAGTTTTAAAGTTCAACTTCTACTAAAGACAGTTACTTTTATACGGATTCGAATACTCTCTTTTTTTCTGTTTAGCCTCTGGAACCACCATAAGGTATTACTTCAGAGGATGAATGAGGATTGTATGAATGTGCTGAAGTGTAGTCTTGTACAATATCTCAGGTCGACCACTTCTGAGAAGGGTGGTTAATTGAAACCCAACCATCAAAGAACACCGGTATCCACAATCTAGTATTCAAATCCGTATAAAAATTTTTATCTTTACAAGGATTTGAACCTTAGAACTCTCGACTTGAAAATCAGCTGATTTACGATGTCGCGTTAACCACTTGAACAGCCCGGTGGGCTAAAATACTAGACCGGATTTGAATACTAGATCGTGTATAACGGTGTTTTTTGGTAGTTGGGTTACAATTAAACACAAACCTTAGGGATGGTCGACCTGAGACTGTACAATACATTGATTACAATACACTTCATTTACATTCATTCGTATCATCCTCATTCATCCTCTGAAGTAACCTTACGATGGTTCTGGAGCCTAAACAGAAAAAGAGAAAGAGAGATAGTGGTGACTAAAAATGTTTTAAGAAGAGATAAATATTAAAAATTAAAAAACATGACTGGCAAAAAAAAGCATTGTTCTTTAATATGGGACATATTCGTAATTACCAATATAGGATAATTAAAGAGCGTGCGGGTTATAATTTTGTATATAATATTTGTAATAATATAATTTTTTTTTTAATTTTTTTAAATCTATTTAAAAACATATTTTTAATGATAATTAAAAATTAATGAAATTAATGATAACTTCAATTTTTTTAAATTAATCATAATTAAAATTGTTAAAGAAACATATTTTTTCTGATACTCCGGGTAACATGAGAATTCCAACGCAGGATCATACTCGTACATCTAAATCGTATCAGCCATTGAGCTGCTACGGTGGAAAAGACATGCATACATTGCACCCTAAATACATTACACTCCTTTTTGAGCAGTCGTATAATAATAATTTCGAGATTTATATTTTATGAGTATAAATTTTATAGTTGTAAGAATTTTTATTATTAAGTACTACCATGCGACTCGATCGAAGAACATCATTTAAATCGGTATATATATAATTATTCGTATAATTTGTTGAATTACGTATTTTTTCTCGTCACTAAATCTATGGATATACTTTTATCTAAGAATATGCTTTCATATTAATTTCTAGTAACAGATGTAGCTTTTAAACAGTGCATTCGTATGCTATGAAGAGTTAAATAAGATCCATATCTAAGTATATCAGTTAATTTTTGTTCTGGTTTGGTTCCATTGTGATTTTGTATTATACATGAATTGTGAAAATCGGAAGATTGATTGTAAAGCTATTACAACATTTCCGAATAACCGTGATCTGTTAAATCGAGAGTGTATCTGAGCATGCAAAAGTTAGCCTTCAACCTAGTAACAAATAAAAACGGAGCTATTTGCAGGTTTCTATTTGAAGCGCCCCAGGAACAACCCGTTTATTACCAGTTGATGGTGATGTTTGGTCTAGTCTCGCACGAGGTCTTCGCATCACCTCATCACTCTAGCCTCACACGCAGTCCCCACGAGAAGCTCATTGTTATTAAACAGAGATTTTTAAATTTATTTAATATTATTTTTTTTTTTTTAACGTAAATTTATTTCTATTATTTTTGTAATATTATACATTCGATTGATTTCATTCATTCAGTTCAAACGAAGCTCACATAGTGATTGAGGCTCACAGTTCACAGTTCATTAATTTAATTCATTAAAGTTTAGCCTTCAACCGACAAATCTCAACTACTAATATGAGTAGAGGCCTAACTCCAAAACTCACATTCTCCACTTTTTTTCTGAAATTGATGTTTTAAGAGATTCTTGTACTCTGTGTTAAAATCTACATTTCTATAACTTCAATATAAAGCAAAACTAAAACTATCCTATTTAGAAATAAATGGAAAAACTGGGTTACCACCACAAAACTCACATTCTCCTTAATGTCTGGTTGCAAAACTTACATTCTTCTCGCCAGCCAATGAGGGGCTTCGACTTTGGTCACATGACATTACTTGCTTTCAACAAACATGTTTCATTAAGATAGTAATGTTGTGAGTTTAAATTGATAATTGTTTTTCATCTTATTTATTATAGTTTTGCCTTATTTTTGTGAAAATGGTCTTAAGTATAAGACCACCAGTTAATAATGAATAGACCAGAAAAAATACCTTATTCCAAAAAATTGTACTCCTTTCTTGTGAGTGACAAAAAATCAATCTCTTCCCCAATTACCCAACCAGTCTAATTATTACAGTAGACAGCTATATTTGAACAACTTTTGTTTCATTAAAGGGCACCTAAAATGTAAGCTTACAAAAGAAAATGTAACAGCTTATGTTTGGACATAAAATGAATACAGAGAAGGATCTAATGACATCTCATCCTGTCTTTCTGATTGTTTGAATACCACTTGAAACACTACAGCATTGTTCGCCTTATAAGTGATGGATGTAGGGAACAAAATAAGAATTCTATTTTGACACTATGGTAGGTTATTGGTTCTACAATGCTATAATCCATATTCCAGAGGTGCAGATTGTATTTCCTTTGACTGGGCATAGCTTTCTACCTTTGAGCCAAACGTTCGGAAACATTGAAAAAGAAATGAAAGCCGTAAAATTGTAGTTACCTCAGAAGAATAGATTAACATGATTAAAAACTTTGCCACAGTTAAACACTTAGGAGACAACATCATGAACAGGAACTGGAAAAACATTTGAAAACATTGAAAAATCTGCATCATAGCACTTTGGAATCCAATCATCCAAATAACTTTACTAAAATATTGATTGGAAACCAGATTACTATTTTGATTCAGGGTGAAACTAATTATAAAGTCAAAGGTAATGAATTAATGTATGCAAGAAGCTTTACAAAGCAAGGAAAAATTATGGAAAATGTAAGTGCAGAAGTCATTCCTAAAGGTAATCATATAGCAAAAGCACAAAAAAAAGCAAGATATAAACAACCTTCTAAAATAGAACTATGGAGAAGACTGGAGAGAGAATGAAACTCTGTACTTTGAGCCAAAGTACAGAAGTCATTCCTAAAGGTAATCATATAGCAAAAGCACAAAAAAAAGCAAGATATAAACAACCTTCTAAAATAGAACTATGGAGAAGACTGGAGAGAGAATGAAACTCTGTACTTTTTCAAACATGTTTTGGATGGAACAGAACTTGAAGTTCCACTGAATAATGAGGAAGAATACCATGTTGCAGAAGAAGTTGTTGCTTTTCAAGTATAAACACATTTTTGTAAAACAAAGCTACTGTAGTAATCATCAATAAACAGTTTTATATGTTACACTCACAATGATTTCTTTTTATTTACATCATTCAAATTGTATTTTTACAGATATTTCTATGTAATTTGATCAATTTTTCTTGTTTGAAAGGTTCCAGGTCACTTACTATCAAAATCAAATTCTCCTCCAACTTACTATATGCAAAATTTACATTCCCCAAACATTAAGAGCAAAACTCATCTTTTCCTGTATATAATATTTATTTTCTTTCTTTTGAAGCAAGTTTGTGTTGTTAATGTGTAGCTAAACATTACTTTTAATACAGTCCACTCAATGAAATTTTAAAAAGCTACAATATGTTCTTTTTTAAGATTTTAAATGTTTTTATTTGGACAAAGTAAGTTTTAAAATTTGGACAATGTAAGTTTTGTTGTTAGGGTCTTCATATATATTACATACATAGTTATATAACCTATGACACTCCCGGTAACATAAGAATTCCAATGCAGAGTCATACATTTAAATCAATTAAGTCGTTGAGCTGCTACAATGAAACAAACATACATACATACATTACACCCCTTTTTGGGCATTCTTCTAAGAAAGAGAGGAATTTATTTTTTACAAACCTGGTATAAAGTTTTTTATAACTGACAAACAGAATAATTTTCACTAGTGCAAAAGATTGTTTACAATCTACAAAAACATTTTGAAAAACTGCATCTGCAATAGATTGCACCACCATAGGTAAACAATAATTAAGTAATGATACTAAACTTAAAAGTTTACAAACAGTTATCCAGAGCCTTAAAAAAATCTGTTCAAAGGCCATCTCTTGAACAGAATGTTTTAAGAACTGTTCAGAAAATTTTGTATCAGGTTAAATTCAAACATTACATATCTCATCTCATACTTGGCTTATTAGAAGATGATCCTGATAGAAGACTTTAATTTAGTGAGACACTATTAGAAAAAATAAGAGGTATATTGAATTTTTTTGTAAAATGGAATAATGTAGCCATTTTCAAATTATCCGATGACTTCAACAGATACAACTGTAACTATTGTTATAGAAAGAATCATAGAACAGTTAAACCATTTGGGTGTTTTTGTTTTGAATCTTAAACCACAGAGTTTTTTGTAACGTATAGTCACTGTAGAAAAGCATATCAAAATATTAACTATGTATATCATCCCATAGCTACAAATGAATAACTACAGCTTCAGTTACTTTACTTTAAACTTGATGATACGCCATCACAATACACAACAGTTGTGTAAGACTATATTAATGAGTTATTGATGGCAAAGTTACACAAGACAACACACAATATAAATGCCATCTGGATCACCAAATCCCAACACCTGTGATTTCTGGGGTGTGATAAAGATAAAGTGCATTCTTCAAAATTATAAACAATTAAATACTTGAAAGAAGCTATAGAGAATGTTTTTGAAGATATTAATTGAATTCATGACTGCGCAAAAATGTAAGTGTCCTAGATTGTCTGGAGAGACGTACCAATGTAAAAGGGGAATAATTTGGGAAACTTTAATACATAATCATTTAGTTTCAACATAGTGTTAGTTCCCAATTTAATTCATACATTTACCCTAAAAGCTTTATAATGACTAGCTATTATTGGCCCATTACTACATTACAAAATACTTGATAAAAAATCCATAGTGTTGTATATACTACTAAACCATTTCTTTTTTTCTTGTTAGGATTGAAAATTTTAGCACATATGAAGAGAAAACCTGAAGGAACTGCAATAAAGTTATGGGTATAAAAGTGCCAATTTTTCTCTCTTTATCTGTTTTAGTCTCTGCAACTACCATAACGTATTACTTCAGAAGATGAATGAGGATGATGTGAATGAAGTGCAGTCCTGTATAATCTCAGGTCAACCACTCCTGAGAAGTTAGGTAAGTGCCAGTTATTCTAGTATTCCCAGTCTCACTTTCAACTTATCATACTTCATTAAGAAATTATATTAAAAAAAGTTATTGCTCCATTATATTTAAGAACATTATCAAAGTTTTTCAAAATGTTAGGTTCACTACGACGGCAATTTAAAAAACCTATCATTGTTGGCTCTCAATAACTATTTTTACACTAAAATATTTGTTTTTATACAGCGTTAAGTGTAAGAGCTATCCTAACTGTTGCTAGTAGTAGTGAGTTTTACTGCTACATAAGCGATTGTTTTAGTGCAATAATGTACCAAGTAAATTAATCTGTTAGTCTCCAACATTATTTAAACAGTGTTCAAAAAGTGACACAACCATATAGGAGAATGTTTCCTTCTTTTGCTGCTATTTAATTGAGGAAAAATGGGTCACATAATGCAGCAGAGAATATTCATTGTCACTCAGTACATTAGATGTGCTAATTACACCCAGACCCAGAATGCCTTCACACAAAAGTATGCTGTAGATACACCAAACAAGTCCTCCATCAAGCGCCTGTATGACAAGTTCCAAGAGGCAGGGAATGTGGCATATGCAGCTAAAAGTGGTTGACCAAAATTGATAACACCAAAAAAATCAATTGACGTGCAAGTTGCATATTCTGTTAGTCCCTAGAAGTCTGTACAACACCTATCTAGCCAGCCTGGTCTCTCTGTTGATAGTGTCGATATGGCTTTATGCAAGTGTTTAAAGTTACATCCATACAGAATCCGTACTGTTCATGAGTTTTTATCTGCAGACACTGGGAAGCGTGTAGTTTTCTGTTAGTGGTTCATGTCATCTGTAACCCAGATGGGAAGAATTTGATGACTGTTTTGGTATTAGGAGGCATGGTTCTAGCTTGATAGATATGTGAATGCACCACAGAGTTTACGCATTTGGTATACAGAAATCTACATCAGGTGCACAGACAAAAGTAGGTGTTTGATGTGCACTGTCATATAGGCGAATCTTCATGACATTCTTTGGTGTTGTTCTTTTCAGTGAGCGCTACATAAAGATGGTGAGACAATATGTAAACACTATACCTGTAGACCAGCTAGATTACGGGTAATTTCAGCAGGACAATGCTATGACTCATATAGCCAATAGTAAGACTTTCTTGGATTAGTTTTTTCATGGAAAAGTGATTTCGAAGGGGTTGTGGCGTCTAGATCTCCTGATTTACCCCCTTCTGTCTTTTTCTTGTGTGGATACCTTAAGGATGCTGCTTACAAATATCATCCTCACACCATTACTGAATTGCAGAGTGAAATTGAACGATATGTCATAATAATTTCTCAACAAACATTACAACATGTGTTTAAGAGCATGCAACATCATATTGAATTATGTGAATCGCATAATGGAGACCACTTTCAACAACTATTGTAACTTACTTATTTTCCGATAAGGTTGTATCACTTTTTAAACATTTTGTATAATACTTTATCATCTATAGTGTTTTTGTCAACAGTCACATAATTTTAAATATTGCTGCCATGTAATTAATTTGTAAATAACTCAATTCAGTCGGTGACAAAGGAAAACATCAAACATATTGTTTGTTCGAGTAACTTTAGAGACAGTCTATTACAACACCACATGGTCTGTTTACAAGAGGATATCTCTTTTATCGAGTATACAACATTATTACATGTTTTAACTAATTACAATATTTTTTTTTAATTTTAAAAGAAAGTAGAATTTCCATTAAAATGGGTGGAAACCTCTACAGCCTGTGTGACGGAAAGGGAGAATATAGTCATATAGTTGCTTTACAAAAGTGTGGAATCCACTATAGAGATAAATACCTTGTCAAGAGCATACAATTCCTTGATAAAAACACTGGCGATGTTGGGAAGGCCAATCATGTATGTTCTACTGGCAAGCACAAAGGCACTATCAAAATAATTATCATGTTAAGAGCCACTTGTATAAACTATAACATCTAGAATCACACTATTAGCAATATTAAAAATTTTTGTTGTAAGATAACCGGATTCATGTCCTTTTTTGATATTGACCAAGACTAAAGCAATAATTCATGAGGGAAGGCCGCCAACTGGGGTAATAACATTGAGTAACAAAAGGTTCTGTATAATTAGAGATAAGTAAATCTGACGAGCTCTGATCACTAGAGGAGCAGTAGATATTGGCCATTCCTCATATCGATTAACATCGATTGGTTGGAGAATACTGTACCAAAGGTAGGATGACTTGGTTACGCTTTAATACGAGCTATATAGGAGCACGTAAGTTAGTTTTGTCAGTTCAAACAAATGGCTCACTACTGTCCACTATAAACTTACCTTTCTTTTACTGTTTAGCCTCTAGAACCATCATAAGGTATTGCTTCAGAGAACAAATAAGGATAATACGTATGAATGTAAATGAAGTGTAGTCTTGTATGGTCTCAGGTCAACTATTCCTGAGATGTGATGGTTAATTGAAATTCAACTACCAAAGAACACCGGTATCCATAATTTATTATTCAAATCTGAATAAAAGTAACCGCCTTTACTAGGATTTGAACCTTATAACTTGATTTCAAAATCAGCTGATTTGCAATGACGAGTTAACCACTAGACCAATCCAGTTTGTTATAATAATAATAATAAA
>JAAAKQ030130283.1:0-13511 GCA_010016005.3 Zanna intricata | reverse complement strand
GCCTGACCGGGATTCGAACCCGGGACCTCCGGGATGAAAGGCCGAGACGCTACCACTCGCGCCACGGAGGCCGGCAATTCTTTAAATTGAGCAATGTATTTGATATACTATTACGTAACACTTTCAGGCACTGGCCGATAAAATCGTTTAAAATTGATGATATGTTAGAGACTGGGTTCTATTTTTCTGGTGTGTTAGATACTATGGCATGTATAGAGTGCGGCGTTGATTTATTGAGTGGATGGATGATAATGTTCCATTTGAGGAACATAAAAGTGTGTCATCAAACTGCGTACTGATCAACGTCAAAGGGCGAAGAAGTGAGTTGATGTTCGATATATTAATGCGCGCGCAAATTAAGTCGCTCGATATATAAGCAAATCACTAATAATTTTCATGTTATTTGTTCTAGAAGCAATAGTTAACAAGAAACAATGAGTTCGTCCTATCACCGTCTTAGAGCGAAAAATATGTTTCCGCAAAGAAAAATGCCAAATCTGCTACTGACGAAGAGACCCCCTGCGAATTCGAGTCTGACATCTCCAGCGATTCGTGGATTTTCAGTTTTGTTCCAATTGGACAAATAATATGATTACAACATTTGATGTGTATTCTAAAAAAACACTTCCCGATATCATTATTGAAATAATAAATAAAGGGAAATACTTCGGTAACAAAACTGATGTAGTAAAACTAAATCTTTCAGATGTTATCGAATATGAAATCTTGCGAAAGAGATTATCACAATGGAATTTCTCTCATGTATATTATTTGTAAATATCTTGTATAAAAATAATTCAATAAAAAAATGTAGCTGTGATACAATAAGTTTTGTCATTTATTCTAATGTTTCTTTTAGTATGTAAGTGATGGTCGCAATGTAATGAAAGTTAATTCAACGCTAAACTATGAGTGTTAAACAAGGTATTGCAAAAGAGCTTCATAAGCAAGCTCGTAGAAATTTCCAACAAGGCATGTTGAACTTAAAGGGATATTTGATTGTATCAAGCTGATTTAGTTGAGATGATTGATTATTCTAGAGTTAATAGAGGATATAAATATTATTCTTACATTAATAAATTGATTTTTCAAATATGCTTTTGCTTTTCCTTTGAACAGTAAAAAAGCGGATGATGTAAAAGTTCTCGAACCGATATTTCAAAAATATAAAATTACCCATTTTCAATACGATGATGGTAGGGAATAATTTAATTCAAAATTGAAATTTTTATTACTAAAATTTAATATCAATCATTATTCAACTTACTCGGAGAAAATGGCATCAATAGTTGAGCGATTCAATAGAACTCTCAAATCTAATATGTGGCGTAAATTTACCGAATAAGGAAACTACCGATAAGTTAGTATATATGTATCTTTTTAACCTCCGGCACCACCGTTAGGTATACCTTCAGAGGATGAGATGAATGAATTGTAGCGTGTGTGAGAAATGCCATGCATGATCGGGATTCGAACCCGGGGCCTCCGGGATGAAAGGCAGAGATGGGTAAGTATATTAGATGAATTAGTCAATAATTATAAAAATAGAGTACACAGGACTACCGATTTTAAATCGAAAGATGTTTCTTATAAAAACGAACGCGAAGTGCTACTGAATATATTACAAGCTGTACGAAAAAAACCACGTCATGAGATTGCAAGTAAATTTAATGTAGGTGATCAGGTAAGGATAAGTAAGTATAAAGGACATTTCGTTACCAAGTATGGTAACGATTACTTGGTGGAAAAGATATTATAAAAAGAGGTAATAAACTATTTGTTCGTTGGTTGGGGTTCGATTAGAAAGAAGACTAGTGGATAGAAAAGAAGTACCTTATAAAATAAATTACTTTGTTCCAAGTATGTTAGTAGCAGAAATTGACGCTGAAGAGCTAGATCGGAAGTTAACGGTAATTAACTTTGATCATTTAATATGCGATATAATCGATTTCAATGCGAAAAAGAGAAAATTTATCTCGTTTTCGAAATACGCTTCTGCAAACAATCCTTATGTAAAAGACTGTTTCGATTCTCACTCCCCTCGGAAGTATCTTACCTATATCAATGCCAATAATTTATACGGTTGGGCAATGAGTAGGTATTTACCTTTCAAACATTTTATGTGGGTTCGCGATGATTTAAAAGATATTATCCTAAAAGACGTGTGTAGTATTCCTGCAGAATCCCGAATAGGCTTCATTTTTTAGGTCGACGTTGAATACCCTGAGAGCCTGCATTTAGATCACAACGAGTTACCATTCCTCCCAGAGAATAAACTACCACCTTTTTCTAAACAATGCAAATTACTAGCTACCTTACAGACGAAGAAAAATAATATTTGTCATTATAAAGTCTTGAAACAAGCAATTTGTCACGGTTTAAAAGTAATTAAAGTGTACAGAATTCTCCAGTTTGAACAAGCAAGATGGTTGAAACCATATATCGATCTAAATACGGCTAATAGGCAGCAGCATAGAATGATTTCGAAAAAAACTTTTTTTAAATTATTTTCCAAATACTGCATTGTTCATTAATTTAAAAAAAAGTAAGAAAACGAATAAATTTAGATTTAGTTTCGTGTCCGCGTCGTCTTTCCAAACTTTTATGTAAACCTACATTCTTAGACAGGATAACTTACGATGAAAATTTATGCATTGTACAGTGTTCAAAAGAGAAAATATATTTCGATAAACCGATTTACGTAGGTTTAGCTATCTTAGATTTAAACAAAACACTACACTAGTGTATCAATTTCATTACAATGTTATAAAATCAAAATATGGCTCGCATGTTAAATTATTATGTATGGATACAGACAGTTTTTTTTATCAAATTGAAACTTTTGATTTTTATTGTGAAATGCAAAACGAAAATGTTTTCAGTATTTTGACACCTCACATTATCCGATATATCACCCTCGTCATTCGCTTGCTAATAAAAAGATTCTTGGTAAATTCAAGGATGAATGTAAAAGCGTACCGATTGTAGAATTCATAGGTTTAAAAGCGAAACTCTATACATTTAGAACGGTTGCTGGAAAAGTAGAAAAGAAAGCAAAAGACAAATGGTGTTAAAAACGAAATTACTTTAGATGATTATGAAGCCTGTTTGAAAGAGTCTGCGTCAACTTTTTATCGTAAGATGAAAATGTTTCGATCTAAAAAACATATTATTCATACGGTTACAGTAAATAAATCAGCGTTATGTAATTATGATGACAAAAGAACTGCAATTGATGAAATTAATACAATCGCTTACGGCATAAAAATACGCCATTAGAATTGAGCAACCTATTTGAAATGACATGCTAAAAAAATTGTAATTTGTTAAATGTTTGATTCAAAAACATCTATTTTATTTCTCTTAAGTTTATAATATTTTATTTTAAATCAAATTATAGTGTAACAAGACACAGGAGAACTTTTTTACTAGTAGCATATTGAAGTTTAGCAGTGGTCAAAAACATTATAAACGGGAAATTATATCTCGATGATGAGTTAAAACATCTATTATCATTATTAGATAGAGATAAATTGAACTTTAATGTAAACTGTTGTGCAGAATACGATATTAAAACATATTAAACATATGTTTAGATTGCCTAAAATACTTTTTAATTTTTCTACTTTCACTATTAAAGATGTAGCAGACTATTACTTTTGTGAAGATCCCACAGGACTATTCAGTAATATTATACTAAATATACAGTAATATTACTGAATTATCAACTGCTAAATTCAGTAATATTATATCAATCTTGGTTAAAGTATATTTCATTAGCATTCATTTTGACGAGTGGTTTAATTGTATATCAAGTGATTCATATAAACAGGTACTTTATTCACATTACAATTGTATATCAAGTGATTCATATAAACAGGTAGTTTATTCAGGTTACGATTGAAAACAGTTTTTTTGTAATCAATAAAACGTTTGCTCTCTGAAGGCTGGGGGCATTATATAGAATACGTCTACGGTAACTCTTGCCTGTCATAAAAGGAGACTATAAGGCGTGATAAACTCTTCCATTATGCAGCCCATATAAAAATGTTCCTACCCTGTAAACTGGGCAATATATAGAATATGTCTACTAATATAATTTATAATTAATACTGTATAAGTTACTACATTTTTTGTTAATTTTGTAACAAAATATATTGTATAAAATTGTTGGTAGTTATGGAAATAATATCAAAGATGCTAGAAACCGAAAAGTTGAAAGAGGTAGAAACGTACTGCTTTAATAATTCCATGTTCTTCCATATTCTTAGATAGAAAACAACTTAGATCACTTGTTCAAGAGTGTACTGAATTTGCTTACTGGTTTTTATAACTAAATTTTTAACAACTACAAGCATTAAAATTTTTGCGGGATGAATTTTCATCTTCCAATAGTTTGGTTGATCTGTATATTTTAAATGTCATTTTTTATTTTTTTCGAATGAAAGAATTTTTTTAAAGAAAATGTTACGCTGTATGATGTGTGTAGTTGTAAAAAAGGATTGAAAACAAAGATACAATTGTTAATATTTGTCAAATTATGTTTCCAAACGTAGATTGGTTTATAGAGGTGCGGTTAAATATTAATAAAAACGTTTTGAAAAATCAAAATGTATTAACATTTTAGATAGATCTCGTTTCCTCAAGAAATGATGATTGTATCATTTGTTATGATATTGTTATGATACATCTCTTATGATATATATCTATTATGATATATCTTTTTCCTTATCTATTGCCATGTATCTGTTTTGTGTACGGTTCCGTGCCTCGTTGCATATTTCCTTAAAATTTTCAAGACATATCAGGTGTAACATGATCGTGATATATATGTCTAAGGTTTCTTTCATCTTGACGAAAAACCATAAGGAAATTAGCACTATCACTAACCAATTGCTTAGGGATTTTACTATACTTCTGACTCATATAAATTAGATAAATATTATTGTGGCTACCCATTGTGAAATATTTTGTCATATTTAGTTTTTCACATATTACATCGTCGAATATCATTATCGAATTTGGCTCTGTCTTCTGGTGCCACAATGATATCGTTGTCGCTGTAAGAATAATAACCTATTCCTTCAACATCGGTTAACAAACTTTTTAAAAATCAATATTTAGGTTGATACAATGATTTAGAAAAAACATATATATTATTAAACTTTAATCGGCTAGGATCAAACAAAAGGTTGAAAACCGCATTTGTTTTACCAGAATTCAAAGGACCTACAACTAAACATCTGATATTGTTCGGAAAAAGGAGGCTGTCTCTTTTTCGCATTGAAATCAATTATATTGCCTATTAAACGATCAAAGTTAATTACGGTTAACTTCCGATCTTGCTCTTCAGCGTCCATTTCTGCTACTAACATACTTGGAACAAAGCAATTTATTTTATAAGATACTTCTTTTCTATCCACGAGTCTTCTTTCTAATCGAACCCCAACCAACGAACAAATAGTTCATTACCTCTTTTTTTATTATTTTTTCCACCAAGTAATCGTTACCATACTTGGTTTTACTAAGTTCTTCCGTACAAAAACTTCCCTTTACTACTTCTCCCTTCCTATCTTTAAGAATGTACGTTATAGGTTGTGTCATTTTTACCTTAAAGATTGTAAAAACTTCATTCGTCCAATTCGGAAGATGTCCTTTTGCAAATGTCTTTTTATACTTACTTATCCTTACCTAATTACCTACATTAAATTTACTTGCAATCGCAAGACATCGTTTTTTTCGTACAGCTTGTAATATATTCAGCATTAAAATTATTATTATTATTACTTTTTTAATACATTTTTTTTGGTAAACAAGAAAACCGAAAACGGGAATTACAGAAATTTTTGTGTACTACAGAAGATAACATATGATTAAACATATTACTTGAAATTAAAATTATTATTAACTTTTTCCTGCTAAACAGGAAAATAAAGAATAAAATAAAATTAGAACAATTTTTTTCCTGCTGTACAGGAAAACAATGAAAAAAACAACTTATTATTATTATTACTCTTATTATTTTTCCTTGTGAGCAGGAAAACCTGCTTAAAAAGGGGAATTACAGAAATTCTTCTGATGTTGCCAAATGTACCCCAAGGCTAAGTTTTCAATTATATCACGATGTTGTCAGATGCGACGTTGCCAAAATATTGCGACGTTGTTAAATGCGTTGTTGCTAAGTCTACCGAGACGTTTTCGGATGCGACTTTGTCAAATCTATTGCGGTGTTGCCATATCTCACCCTTAGGTTAGGTTTCATACTGTTGCATTAGGTTAGGTTAGGTTTGAAAACGTCGCCTTAGGTTAGGCTTTGCAACCTTGCCTTAGGTTAGGTTAGGTTTGGCAAGGTTTCTTGTCCCAGCAACGGCATAACTATACTACTATTATTGAGTAATAATTTGTTTTATTTATTTAATAATAAATAATTAAATACATCATTCATAAGTTAATTGGTAAGAAGGGTTGTGTACAAAGTGAAATTTCAAATTTCTTTATAGGAATTTTCCTTTCCTTTTTTCATGTATTCGAATGTGTATAAAAATATGAATTGCATAATACAAATACTGGATATATAAACAAATATTTATACAAAACATTATATACATAACAAATACTTTCATTCTTTTGTATTATTATAATTATATTATTGGTGATACAGAGTGTAAATAAATCTAGACCAAGAACAGAAAGGAATGGAGAATATCACTACCAGCTGTCACGTCATCTGAAGAGTGTTGATCCCAAAAAAAAACAACAAAAATTTAATTAGTTAATTTATTTTTATATATCACATATAATAATAAATTATGTACCACATTTTTATTATATAAAATTATTATCAATGATTATAATTCTATTTAATTTAATTATAAATACTGTATATTATCCACCTTAATTTAAAGTTTTTACACATTGAATAATATCTTATTAACTTCAGTGTGAATTAGAAAGCGTAAGTAAATAATTAAGAGTCTGATTTATGATTCTGATTTGGCATTTTTAAGAATTTCACGGAATCATTCCAAGAAAAATAAATATTAGTTTATTTCATATAGCCCAGTTTATCACAAGTTTTCCCAAATCCGAGAAATATATCTGTTCACAAAATTCAAATAGAAAATAGAAATTTTTTACATACGGTTTGTTTAGTTTTTAGTATTCTCGATGAAATTTACGTTACATAGTATTTTTTTTTTTCAATCATTATTATTTTACATAATTTATGTATTTAATTTACATATACTGTGTTTATATGTAAATATTTGGTCTCTTCAACCAGTTTTCTAGATACTACCGGATCTGGGTTATTGTGTTAGACAAATGAATTACGGCTACCAGCTTGTCAGGCCTGACGTAGCATTATAGTGTAAATGTACCGGTAAACTTATAGTCTAGAACAGATTCAAGTTAACCACTCCTGAGACATGTGGTTAATTAAAACCTAACCACTAAACAACACCAGTATCCACAGTCTAGTAATCAAATCCATATAAACAACTGCCTTTACAAGGATTCAAAGCTTAGAACTCGCAGTATCGAAATTCAGCTTCGGGATGACAGTTTAACTATTAGACTAACCTGTTAGGTGTATAATTATGTTTATCATGTAATTTATATAATGTGACAAAATGCCACAAATAATAATTTATATAATGTCACAAAAAAAATTAGCGAAATTTATATTATATAGATTTCCACTTAATATATTTCTTTTTTAAAATCATAACAATCAATTCCCTTTTCCCAGATAAAGATTCCTAATAGAGTAGATAATTTTTATAAAAAACTAAAATGAAATTATAGAAGAATGAATATTTTCAGAAACAGCAGATTTCCTACAAAAATTTAAATAAAACTGTTGACATCTCATTCGAACCGATGTGCTTTCCCTTCTAAGATCCAAATATTTCATTTTTAAAATTTTACTTGGTTAAAACTCTGGAACCAATGAAAATAAGTACCACTTGTTATATCGTTGAAAAGCTCACAATGAGGCCTTATTACTGCAGTTAATGAAAAGTCCAAAATCCAAACGTTTTTGTATTTTCCGTTTAGAAATTTCTCTCATTTATTGTTAACATTTTAATATCATGCAGCTGATTTGTAAAGGATCACATGGCTGTGGGATAGGGCTAAGGGATAGCTATCAAACCTAGTTGCTAGTTTAAAGTCTAATCATACAATTGGAATAGGATAATAAGAAATTTACCCAGGGTTTTTCCTTTGTTAAATAATTCTCTACTCGGATGCGTTCAGCTGGACCACAAAGCAACAGAGATATCTCTTGACGAGGTTGTTAACAAGATATATTAGTTATATGCTGGAACATATTATCTAAAATTCTTATTTATTTGTGCTATGGTAGTATTTTAATCATCAGTACAGAGAAATTCATTAAAACCGTCGAATAGTTGTAGCAGAAGAAAGGATTTTTGAAGACTTTTGGTTTAAAATAGCTTCCCAATAAATCAATTTTTTTCCCACTCCCCTATAATTGACCTACAATTAAGTATTGCTCAACCCAGGGGAGTTGAGCACACCAGGGAGTTTGAGTCTCTGCCTCAAATGGGGGCCTTCCCGTCAACCGGCTGTATGTCCGGTACGGCAACTCGGCCACTCCGGGAGTGGATCTTCAGTGCCTTCTTGCCTCTAATCGCCAGGATCCGGCTATGCCGTCCCCAACATCCGCTCCCATTGGCCGGGTCTGGGTCCTTTGATGTTTCTTACTCCCACTCTAATGGGGAGCGACCATACGAATATGAACGCTCCACATCGGTTCGGGTCTTTTACCCCATAGGTTTTTATATATTTATATTTTTAGAATTATCTGGAATCTAATATAATCACTATCCACGCTGTTTCAAACGTGGTAGATCTTACTGGTTGATAGAGTGGTATTTTCTCAGAATATTAAACGAAATTATGAGTCTACTACTATTTCATTCATAAAGAGTTTTCAAAAACAAGTAAACGTTTTTCGATAGCTTCAAGAAAATAGCCGGAAATTCAAAGTTTACGCTTATTACATTGGCAGTCAATTAAAACTTGTAACATACACTTAATTTAACTTACGATCGTTAAACAATCATTGCTTTTATTTCAGCTTATATTTAGAAAATTTAGAAAGTATCAGTTCACTCACATGCAAAAGGAGTAGAATAATAGATAATTTAAAGAGCTTGAGAAAATTCTTTATATTTATTAATGTTCTCAAACGATACTGCTAAATTTATATTTAATGCTGTTATTTTATAGACAAAGGAATCGATTCTCTGTAACCCAAAATTTGAAGGTAACACTTTCTGTAAGCTATAAAGTATATTACGCAGATCAGTTAATATTTTTACTAGCTTAAATTTTAAATTACTTTTACATCAGTGTTTAAAAACTCATCACTAAATTTACTAAGATTTATTTGTCCATGACGGTTAACGATAATATTAATTAAAAAATTTGAACTGTTTTGATAAAACAAGCAAAATTCTGTAAATCATTTTTAAATACTTTAATTTTACCATAAGATTACGAGAAAAAAGTTCAATTTCAAAGACTTTTATAGGTAACTTCTTCTCTCTTTTTCTATTTAGCCTCCCGAACTACAGTAAGGTATTACTTCAGAGGATGAATGAGGATGATACGTATGAATGTGAATGAAGTTTAGTCTTGTACAATCTCAGGCAGACCACTCCTGAGAAGTGTGGTTAATTGAAACCTAACCACCAAAGAACACCGGTACCCAAAATCTGTATTCAAATCTGTATAAAAATAACTATCTTTACTAGGATTTGAACCTTAGAATTCTCGACTTCGAAATCATCTGATTTGCGATGTCGTGTTAACCACTAGACCAGCCCGGTGGGCTACAGGTAACTTCTTAGAAATATAAAAGTGAACTTGTTCATAAAATTATTATTCTTACTGACTAAACCTTCAAAAATAGCTTTTGTAAACATTTTCAGGGATAAAAATAAAATAAAATCCTGTAAAAATTAAATAAAGCTAACATTTTTTACAGCTTTTTGGGGGAACTATCTCAGAAAAAAATTTAGAAAATTGAAAAAACAAATAAAATTTCAACTCATTTTCTTAGAATCAGTTCTTGAAATTCAAACCTATGACCGTGTACTCCTCTATTAGAAGTTTTTTTTTGCGATTTACTGGATAAGAATATTTTATTAATAATAAACATATTTATTACCTCCTTTTTTGAAATAAATAAACATTATAAACAATTAATCTTAAGTTTTCCTCTATATTCCAAGTCGTCTCTCTCTCTGTTGTACGTGTCACGTATAGCAGTAAAAAGAAAATGGTTAAATCAGTACAGTTTTTTTAATTTTTTTTGTATTCAGTCATTTGACTGGTTTGATGCAGTAATTTTTATTTTTAAACAGTAAATAACACTCTGCAATATAAAATGTTACAACAAATGCATTTTCTATATTACTATTTACTTCATTTTAAAATATTAGTATTCTGAAGTCATATCAGAAATTTCAGTATAATTAAATGACAGACCGCTTAGGAGGTTTCCTTCTGAAAAATTTACACTATGATAACTTAAAAGGTGTCATAGTATACTGAGTTTTCATACTATATTAATAAGTAAACTGTACTGGACGGACAGTATCAATTAATTATATTTGGTGAGTATTTTCTCTGAAACATAAAAATTTATTTTCGTTTAGGTGCAACTTTAAACGTGTAACAAAGAAAGAAGATAAATGTCCAACTGTGTTCTTTCATCAAGTTTTGTTAGGACAGTTGACATGTGGAAAAAACTATTTATGTTATATCAAGGGGTATTTTTCAGTCAAAGGAAATTGGTGTGTCAGCAGTGGACGCTATCCATCAGTGGGATTAGTCTGCGCTTTCATTACTAACCGGACAGGTTGAGCCTAGTAAAGTCCGGCCAATAACACTCGTCTTTGCAAACTTCATTTGTCCTTAACACTGCAAAATAATTATTAAAGCGAATTTAACATTATATTATAACGCAAACAATATGTCACCGAGCTTAATATATTATTTATTTATCTTTTAATAATCCATTTTCAACAATATTTCACACGATAAGCTTTCATACACGTAATTTTCTACTTGTCATTAATTAAATTTATCACGGACTTTAAAAAGATCAATATTTAATACGTGTTTACTTTTAATTCAGGTTTATACAATTTCACGGAATTACAGTATATCGAATATAAAACGTGTATTTGTGAAACTACTACAAAATTTATTATATGAAACTACTAGAGTTTCATAAAATGTTGTTTATGCAAACATTAATTTAAAATTTGACGGCCTAAAACTAAAAATAATTAGATGAGTCAGCACAAAAATTAAAAGAAGAAAGAAAAACACAATTAGACGGATATCATGAATTAAGATACGTTACAGTTCATCACACAAAACATAAAATAAATAAATTATCCTTCTTTAACTACACAGAAAAATACTTTCAGTTCTCTCTTTGTATTTAATTATAAGAATTTTATATAATCTTCTTTAAAGGCAGGCTTTAGATTTAACTAAAATGTTGTCTCAGTAATTAAGAGATGTTTTGTTTTGGTTTCTGGCTTATCTTTATATTTTATATTCCGGATATATATATATATATATATATAAAATATGTGCACAGAGGTTTGTGGCTAAAGTTGGGTCGTTTTACAACTAAGGAAGAGGATGAACAGGTGTGCAAGTAGTGATAAATTCATTAATAACACGTCCGGTATAAGGCTACTGGTTAAATCATACACGCACTCTCGTACTTTATCTTACAACCACTAAAACCAGAACAAAAATTTTATCTATGATATTTTGCCTGAAATGAAAAAAGTGAAACTCATAAAGGTTATAGTACCGAAAAATCTTGCTTTTTGATTATAATTTGGGATATACTAACTAAATGAAACTTCTAAATAAAAAATAAAAATAAAACATATATGCCTTAAAATTACTGTACCCTCACATTAGAATTATTTTTGTATACATAAACGGTTCCATTTATACAAATATTTGTTTACAAACAGCTCTTTACTGATTTCGAAAGATGAATGATGCAACATCTTTTGTCTTACAGTTACGTTTGGAACTTATTATCCGAGTTTTCCTCGCGTAAATTAGACTTCTGTTGAATTAGCCCCCATTGTAATATACCTTGCAAAAAGAAATATATTATTTCTTTGAAAAGGAGGATCTAACAATTTTTAATTCAGGTAATGGTTTGTACTAGAAAAATATCTTCAAAATTTGTAGTGGTTGGTGATATTGCTGTGTAAGATATAGTATAAGGAATTACCCAACACAGAGTGAAGGATTTTAACATACAAATAACAATTGTTATAAAATATGTAAGTTAAAATTATTGTGAATAAGAATTGGCGAATATCGAAACCAAAATAAACGGATTCTAACCAATTGTTTCTTACTGTTAAGAAAAGCACAGCAAGTAGCAAAACTTTGTTGTGCTTAATTTCCTTAATTACCATAATTTTAGAGCAATTCTTCAACTCAGTTGTACGTATTATTCCAATTTATATGAACGTATGTTCACTTTTTTGACCGATCTGCTAATTCCTATTATAATGTACGTTGGGTATTTAATTTTAAATAGAACAAATCATAATTATTACCGACATCCTGTCACGAAATAATATACATCATAATTTAGATCATTATCAGTAAAGTCGAGAATTTTAATAGAATAACTTCCATTAAAGCAATTACTTATTAACTACAGCAACTACTATTTCCCGGTTTCCAAATATAAAAATTTATTTTAGATAATTATGAACCAAAAATCACATTTTACATGTTCATCTTTTACGCTGTTAACAACTGAGAGTTTTTTATTTAATTTTGATAATTCTTTAAACCTTGAATTATTGATGAAGAATATCAGATACAATTTTATTTACAGCAGCAAATGGTAAAGCGCTAAACAAAAACTCTAGCAGGGATAGTCTTTCAAACAGCTAAAAAGTCATTCCTCTGGAATTTTTTTGAATTGAATTTTGGATCTCATTCTGCATGTATTTATAAAACTTCTCAACCAATTCTGTATGTATAAAATTCTATTGCTTACAATGATATTTTTATTTTGTTGACAGAGCCTACACGTAGGTTCTGGTAGATATGGGTGAAATATATTGCCTATTACTACAGTTGAAGTGTAGGGACCGTCAACATTCTCTCCATTGTCAAAAGGAAATTAACCTTCTCTGGTCGGAGAGTATATTTATTAATTTTTTCAATGAATATATTCTGAATGACATAGGTATCTGAGTAAGCTAAGTCTATAATAGACATATAAGTTTGTTTTACTTATTTGTAAGAATAATATCAAGTCTAATGTTGTTGACTGTTACTGTATTTTTTATTATTTCACGATATTAATACGTTCTGCGGCTAACACTGTTTAGATATGTTTGTGTAGCCTCGTTGCAGTAAGATTTATATGATGCTATCAAGCTGTTCTTTGGTCATAAGTATAGTTATTTATA
>JAAAKQ030130282.1:3713-30155 GCA_010016005.3 Zanna intricata | reverse complement strand
AAAAAGAATTAGTTAATAGTGACAAGAAATAATAAAAATTAAATTAAAAAAAAGAGAAAAAACTGAATTGAATACAAGAGTTAGATAATCAAATCCAGTATTATTTTCTGTTCTTTCTAGCACTGTCATTCTAAGATTTGTAGTTTATGTGTTTTGAAGTACGTACATTCTCAAACTACTGTGTTAAAAGTAGTTTTGAGAATGGAGTTACTCCAAAACACAATAATTAAACATTTTATTATGAACAATGCTAGATTAAGTGTAACTAGAAAGGACAGAAAATAACACTTAAATCAATTATGATAATCCTAGCAGAAATAAGAAATATAAGTCAAGTGTAGTCTTTTACAGTCTCAAGTCGACCTTCCTGAGATGTTAATTGATATCCAACCACCAAAGAACACTAGCATCCATGATACAGTATTCAAATCTGTATAAAAGAAACACTGCCTTTACTAGGATTTGAACCTTAGAACTCTCAACTTTGAAATCAGCCGATTTGCAATGATGATCATCACTAGACCCACACAGTGGGTTGATCTTATATGCATCTGGCTAAAGAACAAGTTATTTTATTGTAATATATTGATCCTCAAATATATAAAACAGGTAAAAGAATATTTTAGTTATGACTAATTGAGTAGAGCCTAATATAAGAGCCCTCATACCGTATTCTTTTAATACCAAAATCAGCATTTGATTAGTGGTGACTACTACCAATTAAAACTTAAATATCAATTTAATATCGAATAAAATTATGAAAAGACAGCTACACGCAATTATAATCAGAAGATATGAATGTGAACCATCTTTTATTGACACTATTAAATGGAATATAATTATATGGCCATCAGAATCCAAGCATAACTCCTGATTTATGACAAAAAATATGATTCATTATAAAAACAAAATATTTTCAGATAAAAGTAAAAACCCAATCATATAATAAAATAAATTCTCAATTAAATACAGCTCAATTTTTTCCCCCTTATTTCTTCCTCTACATTATAAATATTCGTCTACATATATATTTTGTAGAAATTTCTTCCTTGGCAGAATATAAAAGCGATTATAAAAAGTTAGCTGAAAAATTGAAATTTACAGACATACATTTTGTCACCAATATAAAAGACCTTTTTCTATCTACTTTCATCTTCTGACAAAGCAGAGATCTCTGCGAAATCAATTACACAGAAAGGGGGGAAAAAGAAAAAAATAAAATAAAATGAAGATGTATTTATAATTATATTCTGCTGCTAGAACATAATTCATTAAGTTTAATAAAAGTTTGTACTACATAAAAAGCCCAACTTTTAAAAATGGCAGAGTTGTAATAGAAAGGAAAAAATACAATAGTGGTTCAGAAAATAATCTTGTAGCATAGCGCTAATGGTAATGTTAATGGCGCTGTCACTGACACATTAGTGTATTCTTTGAACCGGTGCACTTCCAGATATGTCAGTGTGAGCCACGTACCTTAGCCTGTTCGTGTGTTATAAGATAAAAACATGAGCACTGCAATAGAAAATCCTGTGAAATGCAAGGTGCATGCTGTTGTAAGATTTCTTTGGCCACAAAATGTTTCAGCAGTAGAAATCCATTGTCAGTTGTATACTGTGGATGGCCTAAATGTTATGAGTAACAGTGTAGTGCGGCAATGGGTGCAATTTTTTAGAAATGGACAAACAACCATAAAGAAGAGTGGTAAGCCTTCTGTTGTGAGTGACGATCTTGTCAGTAAAATTGACAAAAAAGAGTGTGAAAATCAAAGATTCACAATCTCTGAACTTTCCAAACAATTCCTGCAAATTTCTCACACAGTTTTGTACAAGATTATCACAGATAAATTAGACTTCTTTAAGTTCTGCTCAATGGGTCCCAAAAATGCTCAGATATCCACTAAATCAAATGAATAGTCTCTGTCTTAGACTTCATTTAATGCTATGATGCAGAAGGAGAAAGTTTTTTGAAGAGAATTGTGACTAGGGATGAAAGTTGGATGGCCTATGTGAATACTGAAACAAACCAAGTCAATGACCTGGGGCCAAACCAATTCTTGCAGCTAAAGAAAGCCCGCCAAACTTTGTCAGCGAGGAAGTTATGGCTATTTTTTTGGGATGCCAAGGGAGTTGTTCTAGTCTATTTTATGGAACATGCTATGATTACTTCAGCAGTCTACTGTGAAACTTTGGCGAGTCACTCAAAACTAACATCGCAGTAAGCTGTCTCTCAGTGTTGTTCTTTTACATACATTGCTCATCCTCACACTGTTAGAAGAACTCAAGAACTTTTGAATCAATTTCAAAAGACCATTTTTGATCATCCTCCTCACAGCCCAGACTTGGCACCAGGTGATTTCATCTTTTCACTTGCATGAAAAAATGGCTTGCACTGCAGCTTTTCGATGGCAATGATGAACTTCAAAAATCTCTAAAAGTTTGGCTAGGTACCCAGGTGGCTGGCACTTATGAAGGAAAGTATTTGTAAATTAGTGAATGCTATGAGAAATGTTTTGAATTTAAATAGCGATTATGTTGAAAAATAGCTAAAAGCTGTTGTTCTAAATAAAATATTTTTATCTATGCAGGTTTTTTTATTTATAGCCAAGCAGAGGTCATTTTCTGAACACCCTTGTACTATCAACTCTCAATATCAATCCTTCTCAATGTCTGGATCATTTCATCTACAATTCCTGTCCTGGGAGGGCAACTTTGTAATATAATATAGTATTCTACTCCAAAACTGCCTAACCTAACTGCAGTTCTAGTTGATAGTTTCATTCTGGTCAATTGAAGTGTAGGACTCTTGTCAAATTTTATCAGTAGACTAATTATCTTCCACATTAGCTACATGCTATAACTTATCACTGAAGGTAGATGGCATCTGAGAGACAGTGCTTTGTCTCCTTTTTCAGCTAAA
Organism: Zanna intricata; assembly: GCA_010016005.3. Classification (NCBI taxonomy): domain Eukaryota; kingdom Metazoa; phylum Arthropoda; class Insecta; order Hemiptera; family Fulgoridae; genus Zanna; species Zanna intricata. The sequence continues at coordinate 27,236 of JAAAKQ030130282.1, read as the reverse complement.
CAGGATGTAGACAGCATTTTTACAAGTACAGTGGTGAAGCGAAAAGCTTTTAGTTGCATGGAAATGTGAACTTGTTCATTGAAGTCCAAATTTTAAATCCTTGGTTATGAAGAAGGTCAATGAGATTTTGAAAACACATCCTCTCATCATCACTAAAAAATGATTGCTGGTGCTTATTCTATAGTGAAATAAGTAAGAAAACTGCAAAACAGTGTTAATAATAATCAAACAACTCAATTACTGAAGGCATATAAATAAGTTCACATGGACTACTGTTGTGTTTCATACAAAATCAAATATTTCTAAGGTATAGTTGTAATGAGACTTGCTAAATTGTTTTGAAGAACTTTTTTCCAAAAGGTGTTACAGTTTACAGGCATCTTAATACACAATGAAATGAAGATTCTCTTCTCTTTCTTAACATATTTTAACATTCAACAAACTATCTTTGGCAAAAAGAACACAACAAAATTCAATGTTTAGATGTCACAGCATATATTTTTCACCAATCAGATTTTGGGGATTCAACTAGCAAAATTATTTATGACATATAAAAACTAAAGATACCAGAGATACTTAAGAATAATAGGTCGCCAGTACATGATATACCTTAAGTGAAAAAGTTCCTCTCCCAGAGACCGTAAAAATTTAACAGGTAGAGCAAACTGATCAATAAATATTGATCGAATGTTGCAGAGTCCTGTACAAACTTCTAAGGGAGGTCCTCCTCAGTAAAAAAAAAAAGATCCAGTGATGCACCTAGCATCGCTAACTAGATATTCTAACCAGGAGATGACCAGAAAGATTATCATGGACGGAAAGAGTGACATCAACTCACTTGAACTACAGGTGGACAAAGAAACAGTTCATAACCTTTAGAAAAAGAGATCATTAGGAGAAAGCAGTGATCCATGAACTGACTGAGTTAATTTATCATGGTTAATTATTAATTTTAAGAAGATACCAGAATCACTTACCTTTAATCTCATAATCATAAAACAATTTTTCAATGACTGTTGAAAAGAAAACAGTGCAAAATGGATTAAATGTAATTAAAAGATCTTAACAGCTTAACTCCTATTTACAGCTACTGCTATTAACTAGAGCAATTGTGTATACATTCTTCACCATTGAGAATAACAGCTATAAATTCTGATGAGATTAATAAAACTAACAAATTCCAGTACCCTCTTCATTACATATTTTTACATTTGTAGTATGATTATTAACAATCTTCATACATCTTTTTTTTCTGACTTTTCCTTTTATTGTCAACACTACAAGAAATTAATATACCAAACATCCAGCATAGTTTTCATCAATTGAATTAACTCACTTCAGAATATCTGAAAGCCCATAAGTGGGAATATAGAAATGAAATTTTGTAGCATATAAAAACGTCATGTCCGATATGGATTTGAACCCAGGACCCCCAGATGAAAGGCCAAGATGTTACTACTCCCTCCATGGAGATTGGCCAATTTCAAATTAACATTCAATGTAGAATATTTATAATAATGACATTTTTTAGCCAATTTTGTAGAATCAGTACTTAAAAAAGCTACTACTACTTACTACATTATTACTACTTGCACATTAATTAATATAATTATCATAACAGTGGATGAATAAATTACATATAAAATAATTGAGTGTCTACTAAAAAAGTATTGCTTGTTCTATAATAACAACTCTAGAATTAAATCATAAATGATTCAATTCAGTATAAACATAATTTAAATCATTTCAGAAGATGCAGTCAAATAGTAAGCGGTAATTAAACTTGTGATAAAACTTTAAAACACTGCTATAACCAACATCTTTAAATGCAAGTAAATATTTACTCATAATTCCATCATATAAACAAATAAATTCTTTTTCTTATAGAACTCAAATGAAAGGGAAAAATAAATCTACTTGTGTAATTTACTTTCAACAGTATACAAATAAAAAACTGTCAAAGCTTAAACAGCAATATAATTGACAATAGATAAGATCATTCCATAATATATTTTCTGCACAAGAAAATAAGTAGAGATTAAATTAATATACATTTACTTAAATCAACTAAAAATAAAATAAATAATTAATAATAATGATGTGTACATTACATAAATAAAAACATCTGGACTTAAAAAACAAATTGACCACACACACACTCACATACATACATACACACACACACACACACACACATCAGGGTGAGATGAATAAGACCTTTACAGCCCCCTGACAGACAGATTATCAACCACATCCTATGTTACCGAAACCAACCTCTTCCCATCCTGTTTTTCTTTCTCGCTACCGGTTGTTGAAGTGGGTTCTTTTCTTGAATTTTCATCAGCCATTGAAGACACCTTCACGGATGACGACACCTTGCTGTTCTTCTCACCGCGTAGAGCACTGTTGCCATCAGAGCATCTCTGCGAGTCATCTGAGACACGAAGAACCAACCAAATGAAGTGAGATGAGATCAAGAATGAGATTAAGACTGTTGCAGCATCAAGTACATTACTGCTGTGATGAATAGGAAGAAAACAGAACCGTCTTTCTCCGATGCAGCTGGTAGTATGAAGTGATACCGCAGATGCTGAAACGCTGAAGCACTAACATGATGGAAATTGATACAACATTTGTTCGTTGGCTTCAAAACCTTGCACACAGCATTGTAAGACTTGAAAAGTTAACCGATTTCAACTGCACTTAGTTCCTTCTTATATCTTCCATGATTATTTCCATAAAACTTGCTCAAATACTATTAAAATTTAACTCAAATTATCATTAAACAAAAATAAGTAAACTGGTCACAATAAAATATATATTTTTTTTCATTACTTTAAATAGCATACACATATTTTATGCAAGCATGTGATAAAATATGCCTGCATGAATGCACACACAGGTGGGCATGCATGCACGCATGCGCCACACACATACAGAGAGAGAATTGTTTTGAAATATTTACTGCAAACATTTTACTGAAAATAAATTTAATTTCAATGTAGTAAATATAAAAATTAAGAAATAAAACTATTTATCCAGAGCAGATATCATTAATGGTTGTTGTTGATTTTTTTGCTGTACAAATTAGATAATTTTTATGGCTGTTCTTGATCAGCATTAGGGCATAAATATAAAAACCAGTTTTAATTTTTTTAAGCAGGTAAGTTTTTTATATGATGCAGTACCTCCATTACTTTATTTAATAAAACCCTGCTTATTCAAGATAAAATAATTAAATAATATATACTTCACAGTTACAATATACTTTAAAACCTCAAATATAATTTCAAAATTTTGATGGTGCAAAAGTAAAAATGACAATTTACTGGAACAATTAAAAGATCTTCTTTGCCACCTGCAATTAAAAACAGTATCAGCAGCCAACTATAATTGATCAATATCTGAAATAAACACTGTATGGCAGAATAGACGTTATAACCAAAGGCAAAATAATACAGATAACAGCATTAATACTATTATTTAACTTTTTTATAACAACAAAATGATAAAATTTTAAAGAGATATCTGAAAGAACTTAACAAAAATTCTAATTATTTAGAAATACTTTCAAATATATATCAACATGCTCATAATGCAATCACATTAAGAGATATTTCTTCATGGGCCACAGCTTCTCAAATGATCAATTTATTTGCTGTATGTTAAGTTTGTTGACTAACTGATGATGAAATTCAAACGACTGAAACAATTATTAATTATAATAGGTTTCCTAATAACTCATTTTTTAAAATATTTTTTTGTATGCACATTAAAAAAAAAATGAACCTACGATGCTTTTCTTACTCAGAATCGATGTTACAGAAAACCTATAATAAAAAACCTAAACATAAGACTACTGTCTAAAATATTATCTACACCACCCTCTCTGATTTAAATTATTTTTTTCATTAAGAACCATAAATCATAGCGGAGAAAAGAAACAGATCACTAAATCATAACAAGATCCAGAATGTTGTGACCACACACACAAAAGTCTTACTTGTAAACAATCTAGGCAAGTTGTATAGACAACTTTACTTCCATCCAAATGTAGCAGGTCTTTAAAAACTACACACTTGTACACTTTATGATTATTTTAAGACAAGTCATTAGCTGATATCCTTAGTATACGATGTCTGCACGGAGAAAACTAGTACTCATAACACACAACTCTAATGTGATCAAGATTTATGGACTACTTACTACACAAAACAATTATTTACACTATAATTTATAAATATCTTCATGTTAGTAGTTTCTGGCTATTAATTCTTCATGTCCATTCTTCTCCACGGATTCCTTCACTTATGCTCAAATCTTCAACTAGTATAGAAGTATTATCGAGTGAAGCGTTGAAATAAATTATACAATCCTTGAAAAATCCTCTAACTTAAGTCATATTTATTGAAGCAGGAATTCAGAATTATCAAAAAAAACGTTTTTTCATGAGTTCTTTAAAATTACTACTCAAATGATCTCCATTAGGTTAATATTAAAATTACAATCACGTTACACTTCAGATAACTAAATGAAATACATGAAATCATATTACCCAAATTACACAAAAAAGCAACTAAACCACTGTGTGGTGCTGGTATAATCACGACATGCCAATCATTAGTAATTAATTTTATAATAGTGGCACACGTCACACAATTATCATAAACACATCAGTTATGTACATAACCACCAAATCTGGAGTTTCTAATGAAAATAGATAATCCCCTGTTGACTACATGATTAAAAGAATAATTATCACAAAATAATTCAAAAATAAAAAACTTTCATTACAACCCCCAATTTCATAAACATATAAAACATCTACTCACTAATAATATTAAAAAGTCAGTTATAACAGGGGACTTGAATGGAAAGATAGGACAAGTAAAAAATAGTTGAATTTGAGCTATACCAAACAAATGAGAGAATAATTTTTCTAATTTTTCCAAAGACATTAAGTAGTTTCTTTAAAACTCATTTCAAACATCACAAAAGAAGGCATACACATAAATGGAATCAGGAAAAATAGGAACTTATCAATTTGCTGGACATTACAATAATAGTACCAACAGAGAATTCAAAATCAAATGAATTGTAAAACCAACTCAAATTATAATGAACACTGAACACAATTTAAATATGATAAAATTAGATTAATTTTTAAAGGGAACTCAAACCAGAAACAATAAGAACGATGGAAAACCAATTAAAGATACTACTGACAATGAAGTACTGGTCAAAATAGAATTGACGGATGAATAGAAAGTATAAGAATGCTAAATTTAAGTATATTTAATCAAAATAAAATTAACAGGAATATGTATAGAAGAGAAGATGCTTTATCAAATTTGCTACTGGCAGTATGAAAAGCAATAGGTGAGGAAACTGTAACTGTTAATTCACAGCAACTATCAACTTATATACAATAAGGTGTAATGCAAAAAATGGCTCAAATTTTCAAAGCGACAGTATTTTCTATTCTGTCACTGTCAAAGAATCAGTCTCAGTCTCATAAGTAATTTACACATAAAATGGTAATAGGTCCAAAGGAATCGGAGAAAAAAGTTATATCATACATAAAATACAGGTAGGAAAAAATGTATGTAGATAGAGGACTAAAGATAGAGAAAACTAATAAGAAATGATTGTTCCCAATTTGTCACAGAATTAATTGTAATTCCACAGTTCAATAACAGACCTATTTTTGTTTATTCTTTTTTTTACAATGTGTATCAATGAGCTAGCAAAGTCACTAAAAGAGAGAAGTAACACCATATGAACAATACCAATTAATATTAGCCACTATAAATACAAATGCATTAGTAAAAGTTACTTTTAACACAAACAGAAATATTGAAAATATATATGAGTAAACACATCGAACAAAAATGTTGAGTTATATCATTTCATTCAGTCATAAAGAAATCATATTAGAATAAAATAGAAGTTACAAGCTAATATTTCTGCTCTAAGATTATAATGAGTGACGATAAATTTATGAGCTGTTTCTTGTAGGTTTATAGTAATTTTTCATGTACAAAACTACATTAATAATCATCATTAATCAATCTTTAAAAAGATCCATTATGAAGCAAAAAATTAGATTCACTATAAACTAAAACTTAATTACGGGCACAAATTATTGTCTAATTTTACAAAAAAATTTAGACACAACTCTGGTCCAAAAAATGGAACAAATAGATTTGTAGAAGTGCTTGTAGCTACAGTATTTGTTTAAACCAACTTATATAGGGACAGAGTAAATGGAAAAAATCATTTATCGATAATAGTACCAATGATAATATATCATTTTTATAAAAAACAATTTTATTCCAATGAAAAATTTCTTTCTCATTTAAGTTGTTAGTATAAGATTACATATAAGCCAACACTTGATTCAATTCCTTTTGTATATTTTGAGAAGGATATAATTTATAATATCCAATTTAATTAAGACGCAATAGAACATAGATAGACATACACTACTTAAGGATGAGACAATCTAATTTCATTTCAGCTTATGTAAAGAAGCATTGTAGGACTAAAGGACACATTCAAGAAATGAATAACTATTCCATGAAAATTAAAGAAAAATTTTAACATTCACTGCTGACAACATTCTTGCAGCAGACAATATTTAGCAGGAAAATGAATACCTTTAAAATTTATTTTTTGCAAAGAATTCAATTTGAAAATAAAGGATAAAAAAGATTAAAAAATAATGGCAAAACGGATAATGAAGAATTAAACATTAAGCACATAAATTTGTAATTTAATTAAAATTACAAAGGATATTCTAAGACAACTTCAAATGCAGACTGGTAAGACATAAAAAAAACACCAAAATATCTATTTTGAGTTACCATTTATTATTAAATACAGATATAGATCTAGAAATTCTAAAAAATACTTTGTTGAGTGCAGTACTCTGAGGCAACAAAACATTGATACAGTAGGAAAACCAAACAGAAAAAACCTAAGGCTTTTAAAGGATGGTCTTGAAAATTAAACTGGTCACTTCCTTGTAGAGTCAAATTTTTTAAAAACTGACATCTTAATGTAGCTCATTTACCTAGTTAGACGTTTTTCATATTCTTGTCAAGTTTTTTCTCTTCTATTAATCTTAAAACCGCTATTTCAAACTTCTTAACTGACCAGTTTAATTTTCAAGACCATCCTTAATTTCTGTTGCACCATCCTTTAAAAGCCTAAGGCTTTTAACATTAAGATATCAGTTTTTAAAAAAATTTGACTCTACAAGGAAGTGCAGAAGGTAAAGACTGCAGAGTTAAAAACTAGAATGATTAAAAACATAACCACCAGTGCAGGATGCAATAAATATGTTCGAGTTAAAATGTGAAAGAGATGAGAAACGTGGAAGATAAAAAAAACAAGGAATGGAGAATAGCAGCAAACCAATAAAAAACCTATGTTTATTGTATGTATGTAAGTATGCATGCATGTGTAATTTAAAAAAAATAATAAGTAAAATTAAGGGAGTATATTATAACAAAGAACACTCAAATTACACACATAAAATTTTGAATGTGGATGGATCTCTAAAAATAACATGCTCTTAAAAAAATTTGTATATACATATATTATTATTATTATTTGTATATACATATATTATTTCCTTCTCAGCAGATGTGACAAAATAAGAACAATTTTTAGCTAAATATAAAAGTAAAAAGGTCAAATGTATCCCAAGAAATACCAATTTATAGATAATATTGTTCCCTAACATTGAATCAGTTTACTAATTTTCTCCACTGATAAGATTAATATGAAAGACTGAGCAAGTAACTATCTCCAAATAGTCAATGGTACAATGATAAATGTTAACTTGATTAACTAAAACTGCTTTTAATATTATTATTTTTAACCAAATAAAGCAATAAAAATAATAATTAAACCTCAATTTTTACTTATATCAATATATATTTTCAACAATGATTGTATTACCTTTAATGGACTTCCCTTGACAACTATCCTCCTGCAATAAAAATTAACATATAAGTAACAGAAAATAAGCAAATAAACGTATATCAAACACAAATAAATGACAAAATTAACTCTACAACAAAATTTGATATTCTGATATTAAATATCAGACATATTCTGACATTCTTCTGTATATGTTCTGACATTAAAGAATAGCTTACTCCAGATTATTCCAACCAAGCACAGAATAATCTGCGTTAATCACAGGATAATAAATCAACACTTCTATTCACATCCTTAAGATAACCCTAAACAAATTTCCAGGAAATAACAAAAATTGACAGAACTTGTACCAGTTAAAATAAGTACAAGAGACATTCCAGTAATAGTAAACTTTTAAAATGTATTGATTCAACTGCAGCAATAAATATTATTATTATACATCTTTTTCTAACACTTGTAGTATTTCAGTTATACTGATTGGTATTATTGAACATATTACTAATATTAAACTCTGAGAAGTTTTTTTATTATAATTTATAATTATATTTTATGTATTTTTAAAATTGTCATAACATGAAATACTTTACTAAAATAAATGAACCAACAGGCTCAATAAAATCTTCAACAATATATCTACCTATATATATTTGTTATAAAAATCTTTGAAGAGATTATAGACTTGATAAAAAAATATTATCGATGCCAAAATTGAAAATTATGATTGATACTAGTCATTCATTGTTTCGTTGTCTGTAAAGGTGGAAAAAACACATATTTAGAGCGAGAGTGCTAGTATGATATTTTTAACAGATTCTTAACACTTAACTTATTAAATTGGCACTTGTTATGGTGTACTATCATTCAGTATAAAGTAGTGTGAAAAATTCTATTGATTTCAGGAACCAACATATGTTCAATCAATTAAATAAGCATACATTTTTCTATCTGTAACACACCTATGTTCCATTATGATTTCCTTGATGTGCATATTATCTGAAAGTTTCTGCTGGGAAAGTTAAAAGTTTAGTTTTCATTTTTTCTGCATCTAGTGATAATCGGTACATCAATAATTAAACATCTATAAACTTTGTAAAAATAAAAATAACTAATACTGCAATGACATTGGCGCATTTTAATCACATTAAACTGTTTAAAAATTAGTATTTATTGAATTATAATTCTATTGTTTCAAAGAGGATACTTTTTACAAAATTCTATCATTCCTTTTCTACACTAGAAATGTTTTTGAGGGTCGTATCACTAATTTTTTCTAATTTGTTAGGAATATTAATACAAAAATTAAAAAAAAAATTAAAATCATTAAATTAAGATGTGATTTGTTTTAAAGGAATTTTGAAATTTTCAAATATTTTACACGATTTTATTGGCAATTCTGTTCAGATTACATATGCTACTGATAACTCTAATATATTTTAATACACCAAATAAACATTATCAATATTTGAAATTACGTATGCTATTGATAACTAATAAGTTTTAATACACCAAACATTATCAATATTTGAGAATATTATTGTAGAAAATTATAGATTTCCCTTCAATAAAGTTTAAAAACTTATAAACAACTTATTGATATTAACAAGTAATTAGCATAGCAAAGGCTAACATTTAGAGCCATAAACAATAATAAATAAATGGGTTAATCCAGAACCCTTACCGTTTTAGATGTAGTCAGAAAATAATTCCTATATAATTAAATTTTACATGATATGAAAGTAAAAAAAATAAGATGTATGGTTATAAAAAAAATTTTCTTGTAAAAACTATGCAATCTTGAAGAGGGGACAATATTGCAACGTATATGTAGCATATTCTTGATTGCAACAATGTATTTAAATATAAGAGATCTAGTTTCAAGTTTAAAAATATCAGGCGATACAAAGAAAATTATAGCTGAAAAATCAATTATAGTCTGTTTCAAACTTAAGAAATGTGAACACTAAACAAACATGGAAAAATACCAATAATTTTTAAAAGTTACGCAAAGGACCAATTAATAATAATATAACAATAAAACACTTCAACATTCAACACACCACCATTAAACAAATAAAAAAAAAAGTTAAAATTACAAAAAATTCTAGCAAGAACATAAACAGATGACATTAACAACTTCCACTCGCTATTTATTTTAGTCTAAAACTAATTAAAGAATAAATCTAAATATCCTAACCCTGAAGGTATACTGACAGAAGAATGAAACAAATGCTGGCCCAAGTTATATTGAGGTTTCAATCAAAGGACCATGTTTAGGACTCAAAGTAATTTCAGCAGATTTTCAACTTGAAATAACTTGTTAGTTTGCTCTTAAGATAACCACATTTCATGTCAGGCGTTTCTAAATGAAATGATAGGCTCAAAAAACAAAAATAAATATTTCAGATCAATTTGATAACCTGGATTTGAAGTCTTTTTTTTTTAAAAAGAGCTGCCTTCCTCAAAAGAAAGATACTTGTCAGTTACTGCAAAATTACAGTGTTCTTTTGTTTTATATTTTTGATGAACAAAATACAGTAATGTTGCAGCTATGTTACTTGAAGAACATAAGTAAAGATCAATGCCAGAAACTAGTTCTAAAAGGTGCCACTGCCATTCATAACTGTTTCGAATTCATTTACAGTTGGAGTGAGAAAATGATATTGATTTTATGGTGTCATTGGAAGCCAGAATCGTAATAAATTAAAACAGGAATTGTTTTTTTTTTTTATTAAAACTACTTTGCAGAAGGTTTGGATCCATAAACTACCCAATGATCATCCTAAAGGTGGTAATGACTCCTAAAAGATAGTAGTGATATTAGATGTTTATGTGATAAAAGTACCATGGGGGATAAATATTGCGACAACAATAAATTTTGAATACTAACTATACATGTCAAGAAACAAACAAGATTTCTAGCAATTATCACAAAATTGACAAATGCCTACTATTATTAATGCGAATGAAAATGTTAAGGAAGATTAAATTATATTGGGAACAAAAAAGAATTTTTTTTTGTCTCTGGAAGAAAAATATGCGATTCTGGTAGTATTTTTTTCTCCTGCATTTAAATATGATATCAGTTTTTCCCCATCATGCAAGGTTTCTGAGAGATTGATAATTTCAAACATTTTAATACTTTCTGCATTCTTAACTACACAGTATTCAAGCATTTGGCTCTAGTAGAGAGTAAGAAGTGACAATTTTCTATTATATTTTGCCAGTGGAGCATCCCTCTTGATGGTCCAACAATAATCGGCCAGCATATTATTAGCATTTGATTTGCCTCAATACCTCTTTTCTACAGCTGAGATCTGATGAAACTGTACCCCATTCTCATCACTTGCTATGCCAAGATTTTCTCCAGAAGAAATCTAGTTGTCAGTGCAGGAAATCTACTTTTAAGGATACATTACAAACCAAATTTTTATAAAATGTTATAAGATCGTTGCAATATTACAGTAATTTTCTGCCTTTTGATTTCCTAAAATATCTTGAATAACATTTTTGAATGGTTGCCAAGCTGCTTTCTCCAGTGGATTCAATAGTTCTTCAAACTTTTCTTCATGCTTTAGTGATCGTATTTGTGGACACACAAATATTCCTTCTTTAATTTTTGCACGACTAGTTTTAGAAAACTTCTGTTTTAAATACATTAAAGCAGAAGTATTGTCCACGACCTTGATGAAGTTCTTCATTAATTCTAGTTTGATGTATAATGGAAGTAGATACATATTTTTAGGATTATACAGTGGACCAGGTTTCACATTTTTCTGTTCAGGAACAAGCGATTCTCATTTAGGCCAATCTTTTCTATTGTATTTAAGAATTTATGATTAATACATGAAAGAGAAATAGTTAATTAACTATTTTAAAATAAAAACTAACAAAAACACACGTTATACTGCACATAAAACTGCTTATGATATGCAGCATTTAGTGGAAGTACAGAATCAATCATATTTCTGATATTCAAAAACATTACTTATTATATCTTCAAGTAGTTGTTATAATATCACTCCAAACCAAAAGTAAAATAAGATAAATTAATTGACCGATAAAAAATTACAATCCAAAACAAAAGATTTATACCTATAATAAAAATTAAACATCACCTATGTAATAATTACTGCCAAGATAAATATATCGCAGGGTAAAAATAAAAAATATTAGAACTGAAAATGCACAACCTCGACTGTCAGAAGTTTCACTTCATCTTCTCCAATAGTCAAGTTAATTGAATCTTCATTATCAACTGCACCACCACTGGTCTCTTGATGTGCTGATAAACCACATTTGTCCTGAAAGCAATATAAGTTATTATATTATCCCATAAATTTTTACAGTATCTGCAATTATGTTTTAATATTATTTTCTCATATGAATAATAGACAAAGTATGTCAGAAAACTTTTATAAAGTAAGCAATAAATATAATACAATGTTCTATTCAGTGAAAATGCATATATTCAAAAAATGCATGATTCAATGAACATGTCAAAAACAGTGAAAAAGTACTAGACAAGGGTGTGCAGATGTTTGGAAAAATGATAAATTATCACATTTTTATCTAATGGCATTTTTGTGAGCTAATCAAATACTGGAATTTGCTGCAATTACATTAATAAAGCAATAAGATTTTTTTTTTTAATTCTACAAAATATGCTATAAATTTTGAGATAATTGGATATTAATACAAAAACCTTCTATAGGCATTATCTGATCTTATACCCCAGAGCAGTGAGAGACTCTCACTTGCAGGCCTACCTACTAAAACCTCTCTCAATCTACAACTTGGGATGTCGGGCGCACTTTATGGTATTATTACAGCACCCCATGTATCTTGCCTCCATTACTGGCCCCTATGCCTCAAACTTGTCGGGTTCCTGCGGTTTTTTTTCTTAACTTTGACCTCTTGGGAACCAGGAACCTGTCCCAAGGGAGTCAGGGGCAGTAATTCACCCCAGGACATCCCAGTGTTTTCAGCACAGCCATCTCCAGAGGTCTGGGAAATCCCAAGTTATATTAGTTCATTAAGTACAACTTGATCAATAGTAATAATGCATCAATCTAAAAGCTAAGGTCTCAATATTTTAGTGTCATTATGTTAGTTAAAAAAAAAAATTAAAAAATTAAAAAAAAGAGAGAGAGAGAAGACAAATATATAATTCTTTTACTTATTTACCGTCAATAATAAATAATTCCTTACTCACATTTCTGTTCCGTGCCAGTATCTGAATTGATCATTACCCTGATGAACAAGATTTTAAAGAATACAGCACACAGATTTCCATCAGAAAGAAATTTTTTATAATTCAACAAAATACGACTAAAGGACATGTAAAATATTATTTAAGATATCAAATTGAATCAAATTTCTGAATCAATTAAAGATAGAATTAAATATCTTGCAAACTAATTAATTAAATTTAGTAAAAAAAAAAAAAAAAAATTGATTGCATTACTGCAATATAAGCTTTTTTTGTTAATTTATAAAGAATTATGGAAAATTATGCATAAAAGTAGCCTGATTTTAGCTAATTTCCAGTAACAAAATTTTAAATGTTCCTACTTTGTTAGGCCCAACCATTTTTACAAACTGCTCAATGAAATCAATCACATAGAAAACACATACAATTTTTTATTCAATTAGTTTGATTATTTATATTTATAAAATAATAAGCTAATTCACAATTGCAATGGCCAAAAAAGATCACTCAATAACTAGATAAAATTTTATCTGAAGAGTTAAGTACAACTTTCAGGAATCATTTCATAAAATATGTCTAATAGTAATATTATATTAATTTCCACCACTAAAAATAAATTTAATTTTTTTTTAAATTGAGGTTTTCAATTAACTTACTTTCTATAATAATAAACAAGACAAACTTTTAGAATGAAAAACATGAATAATTATTTAAAACTGCAGTACCTCTTTAACAATCCCTTTGTCTTTGGTGACAATTTCACCTTCTTCAACCTCAGTTTTTACCACATCAGCAAGAAAAATAATTTCAGTATCATTAGAAGAAATTTGACAAGAATCATTATCAGCTACCTTATTCTCGTGTTGAATGGATGACTTTGTAATTGCAAAACTATTTTTAACACCAGTTTCCTTTTGTTCTTGCTTGATGTTGATGGAGTTATCATCAAAAGAAAATGCAGAATTTTCATCACACTCTTCTTTAATGAAGCCCTGGTCTACCATTTCAGAATCGCTTTTTTCTTTGCAATCATCCTCACTTAGTTCAATGGATTCAGTCTCATCACTTTCCCCTTTTCCTACAAAATTAAAAGAAACAGTAAACTGATTACACATTATAATAAATGCATTCATTTTAATAAAATCATACAAAACTTGAAATTCAATAATTGAAGACAAATAAATATTCAGAAACCACCAGGCTGAGGTAAATAATTAAAAATATGTCTCCAAAAAAATTAATGTAATGATTAAGGTTAATGTAATGGGCAAGTTGCATATGTGAAATAATTAAAATTGACAATTATATAAATGTATTTAATAATTCATATTATAATTCGATTAATAATTTTTTCAAAAAAATAAAATTAAAATTCACATAATTGATAATTTAATGCTATATATGTTTCATGAATGTAGCAAAATTATCATCTATGTTATAGCCCCACATTTCAAAATTTTATGTACTGAATAAATTAACATTGAGAGATTGCTTCACTAATAACTGTCAACAGCAAATGACAGATGTGATTATGAACAATCTTTCCAAAAAAGCAGATCACTTTAATAAATGGTTGATACAAGACATTTATCACACTTGTGCTTAGAATAAGATTATGTTGTCTACAAAGGTGGGATGAAAAGTTCTCAGCCTCACATAGAAAGCATTAGTATGCTTAATTTCTCAACCGCATTGCATGATTCCATTCTTCTTTAGTTTACTAAAAAATTTTCAAGTTGCTGCAGTACTTAACATAGTATTTGCTGCCTTTCAAAGTAGAAATTTAGAACTTTTTTTTCAAAATGGAAAAATCTGGAAAATTTATAGCGATTAATACTTTTTTCTAAAAGGCTTAAGCGCAAAAGAAATGAAAGAAGAGCTTGATACAACATTGGAAGACTCTTCTACATTAAATACATCAGTTAAACACTGTGTTATATAGTTTAAAATGGATGGATATAACATGCATTAGCGATAAACTACACAGTGGACGCCCTTCTTAAGTGACTATACCAGAACTGATAGCAAAAGTGAGTAAAATACTTTTGGCAGATTAATGAGCAACAGTGAAAGATTATTTTTCATGTTTTGCATAAAGATTTGGGCATAAGCTGTGTACCAGAGGGGTGCCATGTTTACCAACGCTCAAACGAAAACAGGACTGAAAAATATCTCAAGCAATTGTCTTGAGAGCTCTTTGAGCACAATCCAGAGAATTTTTATGTTGAATTCTGACAGTTGATGAGACTTGTGTTCCTGGACTACAAACCCTCAGAGACAAAACAGCAGCCAAAACAATTAGTTGAAAAAAGCCAACCTAAAGACTTTTTACACGAAATAGTTATGGTGACAGTTTTCTTGGACGCATGTGGAATAATTTTCATTATTTTAAAAATAGTGGAACAATAAATGGAAAATACGTGACCCTATTATAGCACCTTGCCAATGAAATTAAGAAAAAAAAAAGGGCTGCGTTTACCAAAAAACAAACTGCTTTTACATCAAGAAAATGCTCCAGCTCGACACTTCAGTCACTGCAAAGGCAAAAATCAAAAAATTATGGTTCAAATTGCTCTAACATCCTTTATATTCACTCTGATGTAGGTCTCGGTAACAATCAATTGTTTTCTAATCTAAAAAATTGGTTTGCATGGAAAAAAGTTTCAACCATTTGAATTTATTGAGACCGAACTGGCATAAGCATTCTTATGAAATGCTGGACTAAGTGTTTAGACCTAAATGTCATAAGCAATCACTAATTCTGTCCCTAACTAATGTACTAAAGATTTCAGTATAACATTTCACCAGGTAGCTGAAATCAGAGCAAAATCTTTCACTAATCACAGCTCGCAAACGAATTAGGATGTATATTTACATGAACTTTGTGATATAACCTTTATAATAGTCAGATATACACAAATGCATTCATGCGTATTCAACTAGCTACTTACAGTTGTTAAAAATACTGAATACTATATTGTATAAAATACAATATGATTATTTATATTACAATAAAATACAATATTTTATAATACCATAATAAATATAATAATTATTTTATAATATTTTTCAAAAATTTTATTATTTTGTAGCAACAGCAAGATACAAGAAATTTTGCATATTTTTATTAATATCGCTTTTCACATTATAAAATTTTCAGATTACAACAAAAGTTGATGGAACTATTTTCTTGGAGTTTTTCCTTAACTGTAAAATTGCTTTTAATGCTAAACAAAATATTTAGGAAACAAATATATTCTTTCTTATTCATACTTACTTCCTCTACGTAATGGTGTCAGTTTCTTTTCCCCAGGTGATGCTGACATGTGAAATAGAAAAGTTTCAGCATCATGTCCTTCATCTTGAAGTGCCTACACATTATACAAAATTCTTAAATCATTGAAGAAAAGGGAAAATAATTACACTTTAAAACAAATTGAAAATAAGGAAGAAGTACTTTTCATAGAGGTAATCAAATATAAGTAAAAAAACTGTAACAATTTCAGGATTACACAAGATTTAATAAATTTAAGTCTAAATTACACTATTTGTTACAGATTGGTTACAACATGAAATGGAACATATGAAACTAATTTCATTGCAGAATGATTGAATTGTATTTTATATGATCCTTACTACTAAATTAAATACAATTCTCTCTTAAAGAAAATTTCTCAGAAAAGTTTCCACTCAAATTTACTTTATATATAATTTATTTTTGAAAGAGATGATTGCTTTTCCAACTCTTATAGCTTTTTGCTTATTGTTAAGTCCTCTAAAGCTGACTATATAATAATGTTTCACCTATACCATTAGAATCAGTATAACAAATTATAAAAACAGTTCAAAGCTAAATTTCTTAGAAAAATTGCTAAATTCTAGATATTTTATTTTATGATAACTTTCCTATGTATCAAACATAATCAAAAGAATAAATGAAAAGCTATCCATAAAATAATCATGCTAATTATTCCTCAGTTAAGGTGACCACAAAAATATAAATCTTATACAACAACGGTAACACAATACCACCACTTAATGTTTTGATCAAATTTTTCATAACTTTCTAATTTATACATGAATTAATTTATTATATTTTCTGAGATATCACTGGATGACTATACTTCCAGTTGACATTAAAAACAATGTTCCTTTTTTTTTTTTTTTATTAATTTTTAATTTTACAAACAATACCTTAGAATAATTGATATTATATGTCAGTTCTTACAGAATAATATTTTATTAAGGTTGTCAATATAGTTTTATATAGTGACTAATAATTTATTTATGTATGCCCATTCGGATAAAAAAGCAAACATCACAGTTAAAAATCATACTCCTTTTTGTCAAGAATTTTGCACTATATAAACAAGCAGGTACAATATCATTTTACCAAGACACATTATCATTATATGTGATTAACTGAATATTGATACTGAGGTTTTCTAGCTACAGCATAAAAAAATATTAATATTTAAATGCAGTTATAAATAGATATTGTCAAATTCCCTATTTATAATCACTGATAAATCTTTATTTTCACTATTTTTAAGAGTCCCTGCACTGTTAAATTTTATTGATTAAATTTTGATCTCATGTTTTATCGAAATCTTTGGATACCAAAAATGTTTAATTCTTCAAACATTTATATTCTTTTTTTTCTTTTACAATTACGTCACTTTTAGTACATTTAATGTTACGATTTAAAAGATCTTTAAATGCTATATAATCAAATCTAAAAGATTTTTCCTATGCAGTTGTGGTAGAAACCAGTTCAAAATTAACATTTTTTTAAATAATTTTTTTTCAAACAAGATTTATGAATACTAACTGGTGTAACAGCCAGATGCAATTTAGTGAAACTATATTTAAGAAATGATTGGGTTTTGTTCTTAGGGCTAAATAAAAATTAAGGAGTAAAATGATTTTGTTTAATGTTACTTTTTAAAAAGAGAAAAAATTTAGAAGTTTAATACATAGTATCTTTAAGACATTATAATGGTTGTTCAATAATTGAAGAGGTGAATGATTGTAGAAAAATTGTTATTCAATGACAATGAAACTAACACTACTTTTCAATATATTCCCAGCTAGAGCATTGAAACACTTGTCAATATTTCTATGGACTTTTTTGTTCCAGTAATAAAGAACCTTGGCACAAGCCATTCTTAGGTTGCATTCTTGACCTAATCACTGCTGCCAAATTTGGTGCTCCATAAACTCTTTCAAGAAAAAAAATATATATCATGGTGAGAGATGAGAACTGTAAGGTGGATGTGGCAATATCTCCTAACCAAATGTTTGAATAGCTTACCATGTATTTTGAGCAGTGCGAGAGCAGGTGTTATTATGCCTTATGAAAGAGAACTTACCTTATCGCAGACTTCACTTTATTTTCTAGCACATCATAATAGTTCTCACTTTTGACTGTAATGTTGTTCTTTTAAGTAATCACAATAAATGGGGGCCTTTATTGTTGCAAAAAACTGTTACCATTACCTTATCAGCTAATGCATACATTTTGAATTTTTCCTCCCAGGCAACTGTGATGTCTTCATTCCATAATCTAATGTTTAGATTCCAGCTTAATGAGACAAATATAAATATCATCTCACATTACTAGTATTATGCGACTTAAAAGCATTATTTCCACTGCAATCCAAAGTTTAAAATCCATGCAATTTTGATTTAGTTTTGAAGACCACTTTGAACGTGTTTAATAATAATTCAACTTATTATGGATAATGGAAATTTGTAGTGGTGTGTCTTACTATAAATTTCAAAAATTCCCTTTTTTTTTTTTTTGTTGTTTAACCTCCGGAACCACAATTAAGTATATCTTCAGAGGGATGAGATAAATGAACTACAGCGTGTGTGAAAATTGCCATGCCTGACCGGGATTCAAACCCAGGACCTCCGGATGAAAGACAGAGATGGTACCACTCTGCCACGGAGGCCGGCTACCCTTACTGTTATATAACTGTCCTTACAAATAAAATTGGTAATGTGCTATTGTAAAACAGTTAAAACTTCTCCTGGTTCTTTTTCTGTAATGAAAATGGAGACACTTTGCTCAATTTAAACTGCCCCTCCATATCTCTTATCTAATTATACAAATTTGTAGTTATTACACTTTTTACTGTACTGTTTTAATATCCGAATGCGACTTTGAACAAGGTTTACACCTTCAGAAAATCACAGCATGATTTCCTTCAAAAATCAACAATGTAATCAACCTTCAGAAAAATCTTATCACAGCATGGGTTGTTCATTCACAGTACATTTCAAGCAGAGCCAAAATTTTGAAATAAACAATTTATAATAATGGAAATTCTTTATCAACAGCTGATATTATCTATATTGAGAGCAAATTTGAATACGACAGTTTCAGTTCATCTATTAAATACTTCTTTCACTATCGCCACTAATCTTAATTATTGAATGATGCTCATATAAATTAGAAAACTAAAATATTACCTGAATGAGAAAGAAAAAATATATACATGTTCATTTGAAGAATTTAACTTTTATAAAATATAATATTTTTACAACCAACTTTCTAAATAACCAAAAATGAATGTGAATTTCTTTCTTCCAAAGAATGTTGTCAGGTTGTAACTCAATTTTTTCCTCAGATTTGTTACAGAAGGATGGGATTCATTGTAAAATGGTCGTGACTATCATGTAATTGTCACATCAATAAACTACTATAGCCAAATTAACATTTCACAGCAGCATTTTCTCAATTTTCTATGCCTAAATACATGACCCGTGACTGCTGGCAACAATACTGAACAATTTATCAAAATAAAGTACAAAAATATTTTAAACATTCAACGAGCTATAATTACAATTTCAAAATTGTTCAACAAATAGTTATATCTATATTTTATAAAATGAGAAGCTTATTATGTTATACTTATCTACAAAATAAATTACATTGGCAATACCATACAAATCTGACTATACATAAAAAAAAAAAATACCAAAAATTGTACAACCAACATAATATGAATAAAACATGGAAACTCAATTATAGTCTCTTTACTATAATACAAGGAAGACAAAATGCTGATTTTCATCAACTCGAACCAAACTGATGATAAAACATTAACCAATTTAACAATAGACATCCCTTTAACAGAATTAGATTTTGATTAATACTCATCACTGACTGAATAATCTCTAACAAAATTACATACAAAAAAAAAACCTTATAGATACCACCCAATCAACAAATATCACAAAACAAACTTTGTCTATAGCATTAATTAGATACAAAAAATTTGATGAAGGGAATAAAAATTAGTAATTGCTAAAACTTGGCTATTTTTAAGTAACCAATAGGTTTTGTGAGAATAAAATATGTAGTTGCAATTAAGCTTTCTAACAATTTGGTTTTTCCTGATTTCTAGTACTACTTCAAAACAACGCGAATAAAAACAACTTACATGATTTTATTAAGTAATATTAAGGTTTTTTTTAAATGTGTGGGGAGGCACAATTATTTTATTATTAGTGCCAGCCATGACAATGTTTAATTACATAACATCTTTAATACATAGCAGGAAAGTGTACAATGAAAAAAGTAGATAAGAAATTATTGCGTTTTGAAAATGAGAACATCACTTTTTTAACAACAGAATTATTGGTAGACAAACTGAATTATGAGGTGCTCTTTCATCCAGATGACTGACAAACTTCCTGGGACTTTACAACACGGATTTTCATTTG
This sequence comes from Zanna intricata, assembly GCA_010016005.3. Taxonomy (NCBI): domain Eukaryota; kingdom Metazoa; phylum Arthropoda; class Insecta; order Hemiptera; family Fulgoridae; genus Zanna; species Zanna intricata. The sequence goes on along the minus strand of JAAAKQ030130282.1, from coordinate 6,343 downwards.
AATGTTGATTTTATTTTTTAAGGCAGAATTCATATTACTGAACATTTTTAAATGCATAGTTGTTATTGGTTTACAAAAAGCATTTAAGTAAAAATTAAAGTAAAAAAGAATGATTTCCCAGGCTTGTTTCTTAAAGTATTCCGAAAACTTATACTTTTCAAATATTTTTTTTATTTTCGGTAATTTTTACAAAGGAATTCTCATCTGCCTTCTTTCTTCAACCACTTCATTAAATAAAGGCATTTTCAAATACTTGTGAAATACTAACTCGCAATACTTCTTTACCGAAAAATGTACATTGTAAATTATATGAAAGGGGATTATATCCTGTCTAGTAGCAACCAAACGGAAGTGTTAGTGTGATTATCAATAATGTAAGAACTGTATAAAGCAAACTTAGGAGTAATTAAGCATAGTTGTTACTGTTAAGTTTTGCCGGGCGATATTAAACTAAATTGAAAGATTATTGGGCTAGTATGAAGTTTTAGCATCTTTTTATTCACCACATTCTGACAAATTGCTAAAAATACTTAATAAGAACACTAGTTACCAACATTTTATTCAGTTTATTAATTAACGAGAGAATACACAGGTTACTTTATGTTAAATACTTACCTTCTGTAAACGTTCTAACAGCACCGCTTTTACACCTTTACAATCAATATTACGTTTCTCCAACTCTAATTTTAAATCAACAACTCTCAGATCATTTAACTTCTTTAACTCACCTTCCGCCATCTTCAGCTACATCAGAACAGCGCCACAGACATATTTTGCCAAAGAGGAAAATGGGTAGTTTACAACTACTGCCAATTGTAAATATTCATAGCCAAATTATTTTTTTTAAATATCATTAAAAGGAAATGTTAGACTATTTTTTTATAAATGGACAACATTGTTATAATTTTTTTATCAGTAATATAAATTTTAAAAAAAATGCATAACGTTTTATGTATTAAATATAAAATATAAGATCTTATCGAATATAAAACATTAAAGACTTTAGATAAACCAAAATTTTTCTAAATTAATTTTAATAGAAGTTAAGAAAAATTGGATATGTTAGAGCAGTATCGTAAATTTTAAGAATCGATAGTATAAACAAATGTTGCACTGTCAGTTATAAGTAGCGTTGATTACCTCTCTCAACGTTATCATCAAACTAATTACTGTTATATCGGTATGTTAAATTTATTTAGTTTTTGAATTTGGATGTTAATGTTATTGTTTGATATTACATTACCTTGAAAGGAAACTCAAACGATAAAAAGATTTGCGAGCCAAAGAAGATTTAATACTGTTCCATCAAAAAATAAATACGTACACTACTCAGATTGTAGAAAGTATTATTGCATTCGTTCAGAAATTTAATTAATATCTTTATTATTTGGCAGCCTGCCCATGTTGTAATGTGTGGGATCCCATTTAGGATTGTTTGTACGGTAAGATATAAAATTATTGCAAGGAAGACTTTTGCATTAGTTGTATATTTTACCTGACAGTAGATCACAATGATAAAAGAATTTCCTTATAAGGTATGTAATCCAGAATTATACTATAATACAGTTTCTCAGCCCCACGGATCATGGTATTACTTCAGTTTTTCTTGACAAAGATAGTCAGTTGTACTATGTTTAACAGAGAAAATATGTAAATTTACCCCTGCTTCATGGAGCAGCAAATCAGGTTTTTCCACCTACACATTGATTAAAATCAGAGTATTTGTGCAGTTTGTACCCCCAAAAAAAACTTTGACACTAAAAAATTTGCAAACAATGAGAAATGCTTTATGCGCATTAAATTGAAACAGAAAGACCTGATTAACCATATTTTATTTGAAAAATACAAACATCAAATAAAACTTAATTGTAAGGATATTTCTTACTTAGGAATCCACAAATAGCCTTGTCAGGATTTTTTTTTGCCACTTATTTGCTCAAATATGACAAAATTCTCTGTGATATCAAAATGTTGCTTTCTTTTGGCATGTTGATTCGATGTGATTGGTAAATGCATAAGTTTGAGGGTCAACAAAATTTTTATAAAGCTTGACTGTCAAGTGGGAGTGTCAAAGATTCTTAAGATTACTTTAACTCTAACCTTAAGAATTTTATTTAATCTCTGGACCACTGTTAAGGTATACCTCCAGAGAAGAGATGAATGATTTATACCATGTGTGAAAATTCCATGCCTGACCATGATTCAATCCTGGGACCTCCGGATGAAAGGCTGAGACGCTACAATTTGTGCATGGAGGTTGGTTAACCTTATGATTTCTGTAATTTAACCTAACCTAACGACAAAAAATATTGGGATGGAACAAACCTCATAAGTGCCAAAATGGGTTTATTAAAGTCATTGCAGTTTAATCTTTCAAATCAAACAGCCGTGGAATTGGAGATTTGTCAAATTATCAGACAATGCTTATTACTCAAGTAAACATATTTAACCATGAGTTGAACTTGTTTTTAATTATAATAAACTATGGACTGATTAAATATATTTGTTTTTGCAAGAATATATGTAACTGCTGAGTAAATAAATCCATTGGTAAAACCATTAAGATTAGTTTAGAACCAAAGAAAGATTAGAAACTAATATTTTATTGTTAATTGCATTTATTGTTAATT
>JAAAKQ030130238.1:0-13514 GCA_010016005.3 Zanna intricata | reverse complement strand
TAGGATTTGAACCTTAGAATTCTCGACTTCGAAATCAACTGATTTGCGATGTCGCGTTAACCACTAGACCAACCCGGTGGGTTGGTTTATACAGGTCATTTTAAACGTACTCCACATTAATATATTTTACTTATTAAAAATAAAAGCATTACTGCTTATAGTTATAGAAATAAATTATAAAAAAATTACAAATACAATCTAACAAACTTAACATACGCTCGCTAACCTCAACTAATTAATAACAATGTTTTGATTATTTAAATAATAAATAAATGCAATACTTACTTGAATTTATTATTTAAATTCTCAAAACATTACTGTTAATTAGTCAAGGTAGGCGAACGAAGCAAGCGTAGGTTAAGTTTGATGAGATTATATTTATAAAATAAATAAATATAGATTGTTATAAAAAATGGTAATATAAATGGTTAAATAGATTATTGGGTTATTTATCCAACCTGGTTATTGCTAATATTTCCTGCTATTTTAACTTATTTCTAGGTGAAACACTTGCAAACTTTTGGGGGGCTTCTCCCCCAAACGAAATGGAACTTACTTTCAAAGTAATATTTTTAAATGTGATACCTAATGCTCTGTAATATTTTATACGATAAAATTTAAAAATATTTAAAGTAGAAGCCATATTTTTTTGGAAAATCTGTAAATGGTAAGAGTCGAAGTTTTTTTTATTCATAGATTTTTCATTATGAAAGAGCGGGCATCAACTATGGTCATTAGTCCGGTGGAGATTGGTAGCGTATGAGAGATGCCATGCCTGAACGATATTCGAACCCAGAACCTCCGCACGATATGCTATCTTTATAATAAAAATTATCATTCTTTTCATAAAAAAAATAATTTCCAAATTTAATAAATCTCTTATATTTTGTTTAATTACTTAACAACGGGCCAGGAGAAATGAGCAGATTAGAGAAATAATTAATTACAGATTACATTAAACGGCATCATTTCAGATTAAAAGTACAGAAATTGAACAATTGTGGTTATCAAACGTTACTTTTAACGAAAATTATTAAAATCAGAAAGTCAATGCGCAAATTATTGATTTTGATACTAGTACGGAGTTACAAGTCATTATTCATCAAATATATTTTTCAAATACACTTCTCAAGCTTGTTTTAATTTGTATGAAAAAAATTAAAACAAGCTATATAACTTTCGAGTAGAAAATTGAAAAATGACTGTTAAAATACGTTAGAAATTTGCTTCCATACATTACTAAGTTTAGTTAAAAGTAAACATTTTAATTTTGAAATATCTTAAGTAATATATAATTGAACTTACCGACTACAATAATACCCATTTTAATTCACTGCATTTTAAAGCTGAAAACATGTGTCTCAAGATAAATATCTAAACAGTTACACAATACGATAAATCCGAAATACACAATACAAATCACGAAAAAATCTTCAATAAAAACATCCATTGAATTTAAAGTTAATATTGTTTGTCATTACGTGTAGTTCATAAGGTTCATTTTCTGGTAGTCGTCAAACATCGTAAAGAAAAACTTTGCCACCTGGTATTAGTATTAGCGGTACTAAAGATTCTTACATCATTAAAACTAAGTCTAAATAATAAACAAATAAAATAATACACCTAAGAAAAAACAAACCTGTCTATAACGCGAATTTGGTTAAATGTACGGAACTCCAGCGCATAACCTTAAATAACCTAAAACAGCTTGACTCATGTACTGTAGTAACATGAAGATGTAGAAACGAATAAACTGATCTCAGGAGACCATGATAAATTTAATCCCGAACATTACAGCAGTCAACTTATTGAAAACGTTATTAAATAAACAACTCTCCACCAAAAAAAAACTTGACTTATCAACCAATACACTACGTTATCAACCAACACACGTGCTTGGTTAATATTACTATACAACTTAACGCTATCTAGTAAAACATCCATTAACTATATTGTAAATGAGGGTTGGAATAATTTTATTGGAAGTATAAATTCGTTATTGGGCACTATAAAAAAAAATATTTCACAAATATTAATCGATGGCATTTAATTTTTATAATACTATTACCGTTATTAAATTTCATCAAAACAACATAAATGATTTGAAAGACTTTAAAATTTTGATATTAATTCTTCAATTTTTTCTGAAAAACTATTGATTTTACATTTTCTGTGTAATATTAAGCAACTTCAAACACTTTGAACTTTCATTAACTGAAATTAACCCTACCATTTCTGAACTTTATATAGACTTAATGTTAAAAATTAATGCTTAAACAGGCAAGATTTTAGAAAGACAAAAACTAATGCTGCAGTAATTCCACATAAATTGTATAAGTGAAGCATATGTTAATTAACTTATTACATATATTAATTATTAACAAATTAATTATTATGCAATTGTTATGCATTATTAATACAAAATAATATTACCCAATGCAAAATAGAGAAATGGAAACCAGAAAAACAAATCATACGATTATGTAATCAGTTCTATGATTTGAGGTTGAGGAAAGAAATTTAAAATAAATATAGCTAACATAACAGTTTGAAATTTTTCTCTTTTCTTTATTGTGTATTATTACTATATTATTAACTTAATTATAAGTTCCTATTTTTTATATAAGATATTAATTCAAAAAGCTATATAAAAAAGTTAATTCTTAACTTTTTTTAAGATGCATCAACTGTTGTGGTCATTAGGGTCATTAGCTACTAATAAATGGCAACAGTGTGGCTCTGAAACTGTACCCAGAGTTGCTTAACTTTAGTAATCAATAGGAACTGGTTATTATACATGATTTCAGCTATTAGTAGTCAATCCTAATTTTACAGCCTTCAATTTCCTGATTTTTACTCTGAGATATTCAAAGTGTTGTGAACCATTGAATTTAGAACTATATATTTATTACCTTATTCAGAAGTATCTTCTATTTATTTCTCCATTTAAGAGAAGAATACATTTTTAAATATATTTTATCTTCAGTTTCTTGAATTTTTATACAATTACTTGATAGATGTCAAAAAAATATATATACATTTTTTTCTTTTAATAACTTGTTTTATTCTCTATTTTATTTTTTTGGCTTGTTCATACATTTTAATGATTATATTAAAATGTCAATTAATTGTAATAATAAATACACAGAATTATTATTTAAAGTGTACCAACAGTAGGATCTCTGAAACTTTAAATGGGGAACTTTACTTATTTTTCCCTAAAATTTAAAAGTATTATAATTTTTCCAATTCTCTTTCATTTCATTTTTTAAAATTTCTACTTTTGTTTTAATTGAAAAAATCACTTTTCTACTGATTGAAAAAATCACTTAAGACTGTTTTTCTTTGGCATTTTCCCTGAAAAAAAAAACCCATTGAACTTAACTAGGTTCAACATATATGTACATAGGGTTAACTGGAAACAGATGTAACTCCACAACAGTTGTGTTTTGAGAAAAATATCCAAGATAAAATTATGTTTTCCATAAAAAAATTACATAAAAGTATGATTTATGATGGAAAAACTGTTAGCTGAATGTTTTTGTTTAGCAAAAATAAAGTTTTTTTTTTAAACATAAGTATAGTGAATAGAAATTTCAATATACTGAAATAGAAAATGAATTCACTATACTCCATGCTATACTGTGATTTTAATACTTGAAGAAAAATAAGTTCCTATTTGACGTTTTTTGTATCTCCTAAAGGTTCAGAAATTAAATCATAATAGTGGTACACTTAAAGTGGATTCTATATAAAGTAGACCACATAAATGAGTAACTGAAGATGGAAATACTTTCATACAAATAATTCCATGCATTATGAAAAAATAAAAAGAAACTAAAAGCAGATTTTAATTAATGCTCTTTCTGTTAGATATTTTGATAAATAAGAAAAAATAGTGGTATGCATATTTATTTGATAAGATTAAATTTCATTTATTTAGTTTTTAATTACAGGATGTTTACTGGTAATTCTTACTATTGTCATGAAAAGAGAAATATATTTTTTTATATTTCTATAAAACTATGCAATACATTTAAAAAAACAACCATGAATTGATGTTTTTTGACTAGTAAAAAAACAAAGAACCTACACTTAGATACCTGTGAAATATGAGTAGAGACAAACTCCTTAGTGAAAATATTTGTTTACAGTATCTTATTCCAGTAAGTTTTTGAAACTACTGAGTACATACTACTATCACATACACCTTAAACTTCAACACTAAAGTAAATATTTTGCTTGTTTTAGTATATTTTTCAGTACTGTTTACAAAATTTTATCTACATGTAATCCATAAAAAGCAACAAGAAATATTTTTTTTAAAAAAAGACAGCAGAGAGAACTTAATTTTTTTCTTTTTTTAAATTTTTTTTTGCAACTGTATTTTTCAAAAAACACAGTTGCAATAAACTAAAGATAAAATTTAATTTAAAAATAGTTATTTTTAATAGTATCATCCATTTGACAATATATTAATGAAGCAGAATTATTGTAAAAATATAATTTTCAAATGTAAAAATTTACTTTTATTAAAAACCTATTTCTTCTTTAAAAAAAAATGAAAAGAAAAATAGCAATCTCTAAAAAAAAACCATTTAATTTAATTTTATTAAAGTAAAAATTTCTTATTAAAGGTTAATAATGAAAACACACCTAAACAGTAATCAATATACTGCTTTTATTTCCAATAATAAATTGACATTTATTTCAAGTAATTCAGAAAATTTAATTAATTATAGTTTGAAATAAATGTATAACATAGAAAAAGAAGATAGTATATACAGTCGCTTGACATAGATTAGTAAGCATTAATTTTAAAATCATGTATCCTATGAGTGTAAATTATTATAAATTATTCTATTTCAATTGTTTAGGACAAACATGAACAGTCCATTAGATAGCTAATAAAATTCTTGTTTAGAAAAATACAAACGTATCAAATCATTACATGTGAATGTATTCGCATCCACACACACACACACACACACACACACACACACACACACACACACTTCTATATTATTATGATTCTAAATTCTTCTTTTTTTATCTTCTTTTTTTAATTGCCACAGAACTACCTTAAATGGTGCTTCCTACAAAATAATAGGTTATTTCACAGAACCAATTGACTGTTTGAAAGTTTACATTATACAAACTAAAAAAAAAGTTATTAAATTTTTTTGTTTTGGATGTCTTCATTTAAAATGTAATCAATCTTTTGCCTTCACACTAATAACATAAATACATATATTTCAATTAATTGATGGTATTAAGGTTACATAATAGAGATTAAAACAATAAGTTAACGTTTCTTAACAATCTTGTAACTTTGATAAAACATGTATTACAATAATACATTTCAGAACCTATATCATCAGATATATTATTCTTGGAGGCTATCAAATATTAACATTAAAATGAATAAATATATGATATTCATTGTATAGCTGATCATTGTAAAGTATAAAGGCAATCTAGATAAACATATTAAAAATACCAAGAGAATAAATACTTGGTTATGTCAATTTTTGGGTTTTGTTTACCTAAGGTTATATCATACAGTAGGTTGAAATAGAATTTTATTGCTTGTTTAATAATATATGTTTTAATTACTTTTGTTCATACAGATTATGAACATTTAATATTCTTCCATAGCATTCATATTGTCTTCATTAACATATAAAGGTTTAAGAAAGTCCTAAAATCTGAATAATTATGTTTTAAAATTAAGCATTGGGTGTAATTTGATTTTTTACTATCTTTATTTAATTAAAATTAAATAAAATTTTCAATACAATTAAATTTAGGTTATGTTCTCTGAAATGCTTAAAAAAATTTCTCTCCCTGTCAGACAAGTGCAAGTGTTATTACATTTATTTTAAATTCTTTTTAGAATTTTCTATAATTATCTTTATTGTTTTAATTGCTAGTGTTCAACAACCATCAATATTAGTATTTCTGATAATCTGATGATGAATATACAGGTTTCAAAACCAATATCATCGCCAATCAATGAAAACACTGTTGAAGTTTACCAATATATCTTGCTCTTGTATTGGCTTATAATTAAGGAGAAATTTGGGAATCTATTTTTTGCAAATCCTCTCTATAGGTTCCCACTATCTTATTTATATTGATCTACACCTCAGTGTTTATTCCTTTTGTAATCAGTTCCTGCACAATATCATAATTTCTGAGAAAGTCCATACAAGTAACACCTTTAACAGCATAAAGTAACTGAATTTTAGTAGTCTATAGCTTCCACTTTACGCCTTGTCAACACCCATAGAACTGCAAGGGTTTATGGATTGTGCATTACATGCAATACACAAAATTGTTTTTTATGATCCAACAAGCCTTGGACAGGTCAGGTTCCAAAATATGTCATTGTATTGTATGATTTAATCAAATTTAGAAGACAAATAAAAGTTTTATACAGAAAAATCATCAATTTCAAAATTAAGTATAAATAATTTTTTTTCAAAACATTTCTAAGTACTCTTACTTACTACTCATTAATTCAGTTCATAAAAATTTTTCAAATTGTGTTCTTACGATTTTAAATTTATTTTTTACATAATCTAAAATCACAGAAACCTACTCCAAATTCTCCATTTTAACTTCCAAAAAGTACAATCGACTAAAAATTTGTATTTTCTTCTGAAATATTTGAACTGTCCTGAAAGAACAATCCAGTTAACAAGTTTGTGATACTGTACATCTTAAAAATGATTTTGTGATTTATAGTAATGAAAATAAATTTTCAATCATAACAGTATTGCAGACAGTATCATGAATTTAAAACAAGCAGTACACACTTAGAAAAGTTCAAGGATATCATTATGTATTCCATTAAATCTCTATTATGATAATCTATCAGGCATTTTGATGTCATAAAGTTTTTATCGTCAATATAATCTAAAGTTATGGGACTCAGTACATTAAACTTTTCAATTACATTTCTGAATGCTTCAAAACATCCTCTTCATTGGGAAACTAAATTGTCTGGCAATTGATTATAAACCACTACTTGAACTCGTTCTTTTTAAATCTTTTTCATCATCATTAAAATGCTTTTCTCACAATTAAGCTTCTTTTTTTTTGCTGAAACTTCGGCTTTACTCACTTCATTTGGTTAACTCACAGATGAGATTATTTATTTCAAAAAATATTTTTTTTTTAAGTCTTATACTTTTGTAAATACTTTTTATCTTATTTTTCTCATGCTTAATTGAAAATGATTTTAACTTCAGATTGCTTACAAATGAAAATATTTCTTAAATATTGCAACTGAAAATAAATATTAGAAATAGTCAGTTTTTTTTTTTCAAAACTTTATTAGAAACATTTAACTTTGTTTGTAGAATCAGTATATTATTCATATGCAAAATAAAGATTAATGGATTCAACCAATACTTTTACAAAAATCTTGTTTTCATACACAATTTTCAAAATGTTTTGATTTTATTAACAATATCTATTTACAATGCAGCGATACTTAACTTACAAGATGTCTCTCCATTATACACTTCTTATGTATCATCTAAAAGTTTTAACTGATTAACATACAAAACTTATTAGAGATACAAAATTTTGTAATAAGTACATATCATGACTAAATCTTATCTGAAATGTTATATATAGATTATTAGAAATCTTTTTAAAAATTTCCATCAAAATTAAAATAAAATAAATCTCATCTTGATAATATACTACTGATAAATGACAAACTGTTTTAAGGCTAGTTAAGATAAACTAATCTAATAATAATAATAATAATAAATGTAGACATTATCATAAAAACATCAAACAAATTTCCAAATCTTTAAAATCAAACAGCAGTTACTTTGCAAGGCTTCTGACAATAATTTTTTTTATGAATAAATGTAACAAATATATGCAACCATAATTCTTATGAACATGAAAAGAGAAAATCAAAATATAGGTGAGGAAGCTGAAATCTAACAGAACAGTTCCAAAAGCCAAGGAAAGACTAATCTATGAATGAAAACACAAGAAAAAGAAGCCCAAAAAGATTTCAGAGGAGAATGGAAAATGCATATTATTTTATCTGTTGAGTAAAAAGTATGGATAGAATCACAAAAAAGAATTACAAATTTTAAGAAAAAGAATTTTCTGGACTGGAGGAGAAAAAAAATCTGATATGGACAACATATGACTTCCTTGTACAAAAATCCAAAATTAATATGATTCTAAATTATAATTTTCAATTAATATTACGTAATCCGATGTTTCCCCAATTATATTATAAATACACATATGTAATAATACCTATTAAACTACAATACACATTTTTTAAATTTAAAAAAATTTTATTTCACTAATAACTTTTAATTTTTTGTCTTTTTTTATTGCTTTTATTGAATTATTATTTATTGTAAAATTTTCTTTACAATCATGGGTTAATAAATCAATATATTTAAGTTAAAAAAAAAAGAAGTGCCTTCCCTTGTAAGATCCAAATTTTTCATTAATTAAAATTTTATTTGGCTATAACTTTGAAACCAGTGAAGTACCACTTATGATATATTGTTGAAAAGCTCTCAATGAGGGCTCATTACTGCAGTTAAGGGTCTAAAATCCCAATTCTTTTGGATTTTGGGCTTTTTTGGACACTCTTGGTTCAGTTGACTAAACAAAAAGGGGAGGTGCACAACTAGATGTTACAACAGTCATTAATCCAAAATTTCAACATCCTATGGCGAATCATTTTTGAGTTATGCAAGATACGTACATACATACAGAAGTCAGACTGAAACTAGTCAAAATGGATTCAGGGATGGTCAAAATGTTTATTTGCATTGAAATTTGCTAAAAACCCAAATTTTTCGTAATCACAAATTTTTCTTTACTTCGTACAAGGAAGCAAAAATCAAGAGGTAAATTAAAATGTTGGTCAGATAAGTTTAAAGAAGAGCTATAAAAAATTACAGGCAGAATTTGAAAACATGAAGAAGAAACAAAGAAAAAAGTGAAGGTTGTATTTCCCAGCCTGACACAAGAACTCAGCAAAAAACTTAAAAGAAGAGTTATATTCTTATAATTAAGTTTCAAAAGGTTTGATTAAGTAGACTTATAATTAAAAAAAATTAAATATACAATGTAAATGTAGTGAATTATCAACAAAAAAAAATTTAAACACTCATTAAAGTAAAATCTTTCTCTAAAAAAGAGGTTATATCATCCTTTTTAATCATATAATTGAAGTTACTAAAAAATTTTGATTTTCAATATATTTTTAATTGTAAAAAAAGGAACTTTAACTTTACTCTGTCCATTTATCAAATAGAACATAATTTTTTTTATATAAACTGTGGCTTAAAACAGCTATGAGACTCAAACACTTGAAAAAAACACATACACACACACACAAACACAAAATTAAGTAGTTTTTCTCTTCTCTTGAAACTTGTAGTATACCCATTATCCCTTTTATTCTACTGACTTAAGTAAAATGAAGGAAGAAAGTTTCACTTCTCTCAAGTATCATTTTAACTATTATTTAATTACTATTAATATAATGACAAGATTAATTATACTTGTCTAAATAATATTCATAAGAAATTTTCATTTCTTACTTAGGCAATCACTCTTAGAATTCGTTTTGCAAAAAATGCAGATGAACTTTATAGGCTTAAAAACTATTATTTTAATTTATTAAAAATGTTATGTGAAAGAACCCCCCCCCCTAAAAAATAGATTCTGAATTTAACTTACATTATTTATATTTTAGCAGAGATCAGGAGGCAGATACTTATAGGATTTCTTGTACACCCGCTATACTGAAAAACGTTCCAAGATGGTTCATGAATAGACTACCTAGAATACATCACTGATCTAATGGGATACTGATCCCATTTGCTTTATTACTCGTCTCAGTGATCATTCCCCCCATGGGAATTTAATTTTTTCACTAACAGTTTTTTACACATTGGAACTTTTTTCTGATTTACATAAAAATCAAAGATAACTTTTCTTATCACATATTTATCAAACGAGTCTCACATTATGTTTATTACATTTCTGGTTGGTGGACGTGGACGATTTTTACCAGATGCAGCAACAGAAGTTTCACTAGCATTTACTCTCTACCTATTCGCGTTACGATCCATTTAGAAACGCCCGTATAATTTGAGTCACGTTGTTACTTTGTTTAACCGAGTATTTTAATTCATTATTTTTCGCCTCATTATCACTTTTCTAATAATTACCCTAGCTTCACTGTTTACGGTTTTTTTTTTCTTTTGTAGTCCCAATGAAACTGACAACAGCTGCTCTTGAATTAGCAACAAGGTTAGTACGGTATCAAAAGTAAACAATGGCGATACAGAATTAAATTAGAGGACACTGTAGTTAACGCAATCTCATAAAAATATTTTCTTTTTATATCGATAAATAAAGTTACATTTTGTTATCACGTTCAACAAAGCGCACACACGGACCCAACTGCTAGTAGTGAACTGCTGATTTTATTGGTAGTTAACAGAATTTCAATGATGTAATTGTTTTTAATGTGGTTAGTAATAATACTATTGTGATGAAAATGAATCCTAACCGGCTCCCAGCTACGCATTACACTCCACTTCTCATCAGACCATTACAGTAAATAAAAGGACAGTGTTGTCTCTATTTAAATACACACACGCGTTTTCAAATGATGGAACAATATTTATTAATGAGAATATAATGAGTATTCACAAAAAGTGAACAATGAAAAGAATACTGAGAGAACTTGTCCACATCACCACTTCAATCCTTGATTCGATAGTCGGCTTACATCGATATCTCAAACGTTGGAATACAGTAGTCTCCCACGCTTATTGAAAAAATATTGAATTTATAAACATACCTACTGATTTAAATTGTAAAAGTATAAAAGTTATGAATTAAAAACCAATCAGATTTAAAAAGGATATGTTATAGTCTTGAGTCTTGTTGGCAGTCTACATTCCCTTTCTGATCGTCTCAAAATAGGTTGTTACTGCAATCCCTGCAGTAACTTGAGGCTGGCTGCTCTTGAGGTTCCTGCACGGCCTCGAGAGGCACCAGGTGGAGCCCCTCTGGGGGATCTCTTCTTGGGTCGTTATACATGCTTAGAGACAGAGCAAATGTCAATGTTTTCTTTGGTTTTGAATCAATAGAGAGAAATAGTAATTTATTAATGTGTCTCTTCAGAGAATATCCGTCGCCATCGAGCTTAAGCATGTCGTGAAGTTTTCCAAGCTTCTGGACTACAATTCTGAGTCCTGCAAGGGACACCATCTTGCTTGTACTTGATTTACCATACTTAGTTAATGTTCTCTGGGAGTGGATGTTGGAAGGTAATGGTAGTTTCAAGAAGTCTTATTTAATATGTAATCCTTGTAATCTTTGACTATCAAATCGAGGATTGGAGTAATGATTTGGACAGTTCTTACAATATTCTTTTCATTTTCACTTTTTGTAAATTCTCATTAATAAATATAATTTGAAAATACAAGTGTTTATTTAAATAGAGAAATAACAAGTGGTGAGACGGATGAGATACAACAGGACATTTCATAAATAATCCATAACTACTTTTATTTATGTGTATATTTCACTCTATGCTTATTTCTTTATAGTAAAAGTGTATAGTCCTCCTTACTAGCAAAAGTACACAGTCTTCCTTACTCCAAAGATTACTTTCCAGTATTTTATAAAGTTCTGTAGTTCCATTGAGATCACAACATCCATTCAGCCCTCAGATGCACCAGGTAACTGCAGCCGAAAGCTGTCCGTGCAAGGTTTTTCTTTTATCATAGTAGCAAGTCACAGCCTGGTAGAGTCATATCTCATGAGTGGTGTGTGAGTAATACTTTCCACTAGTGCTTCCTGAGCAAAATGATTACTACCTCCCCTAAGTACTTTTGTATCATGCAAAGTAGGAGTAAGTGGTCAGTCTCTTTTTAGCAGTATAGTTTTTGTGGATTTTCCACACAATGTTTTTATAAAGGTTTATAATAAACTGTTATGACACTTGCTTCATGTGTAACTCTATCTGCCATTGTTTGATTGTGATTTCAATCTTAGTTCAAGAACCTAAACTATGCTTCATTAATAATTACATGTTAAAACTAGAATAACTCATAATTACGCCCCTCAATATGTCACAAGGTGCAGGTGGAAAGATGGTTGAGTATGCCCCAGACACATACTGCTGGGTTCCACAGACACTACTGTGGGTTCCCCAGTCAACCGCATTCCTCAAATTTAACCCAGGCCAGGGAGTCAGGTACTGCTTGACCCATGATACTGACATCCCAAGGCTCACATGCAGCAATAATGGCACTGATACTCTTACCCATAGGACAATTCCTGCCAAGGGCCAAAGTGACTGACTCATGCTGAGCGGCTCAAAATTTCAGCAAAACTAAGCTAACAGCAGTTCACCCTCAACTCAGCTCCACAACCAAGAAGAGGGATGAGCAATCCCTGTTCACACTCCACCCAGGATTGGCAAAACCAGACCCATGGTCATATCTCCCTCTCTTGCTGCAAACAGCAAAACCAAGAAAATAATAACAATAATAGTAATTATAGTTATGAGAATCCAGGGGTGAATTCTATTCATTTGCCTATGGTGTTACTTATCATTAACATTAAACCATGATCTCTACAATCTTAACATATTGTTCATTATTTGTGAAATAACACCCACATGCTGCAAATGTTGTTTTTCTCCAAAAATGAACAAGGTATACAGAAACTTCATCTTTAATGTGTGGTACTATCTAATTAGTTTAACCAGATCCCTACAGGAGATATCCCATTAATACATAGCCAGTGGGTTTTGATGTTGAATTAGGATATTAAATATAAAGTAAGGTTTTGTTTAATAGAAATAATGAAAATATCCACTTTTGTTAAGGCATGTTAAGTTAAACTACACGATTGAGTGTTAGAACTACTTAGGATTGTCATATAAAATCAATGTTGATTATTCAAAAGGGATTTGTTCATTTAACTTGTAAATTGATGTTTGATTGACTTTAACTAATTTTTAAGAATCATAGAATTCTTCCATTAAAACATTTATTATTTTTTTTTAATATACTTACCATGTTTTTCATAATAGGTGGGAATTGGAGATTTCTGCTGATATGAATGAAAATAAGCTCCAACTAAAAACTAAACTACCAATCATGATCTGTTGTTACCATAATTCTTTTTTTTATTTTATGTCAAAATTTTTTAAAAGAACTCATTCTTTCATTCAATTTTGTAATTGATTAAGGATAGAAAGATTCTTTTGGTCATTTAGTTTGATGAACATAGAAACTGATTCCTTCTTTCAGTAATTCACTTATTTACATTTAATGCTAATAGAATACAATTTTTTTGTTAATATTAAGTTGTATAGTTATTATTTGAAGGAATATCCTTTTAAAAATATTCCTATCCCCGTTACTTTTTAATCTTTACATAGAACTAGCAGTTAATGAAGTTAAAGAACAATTTAGCACCGGAGT
>JAAAKQ030130205.1:0-13515 GCA_010016005.3 Zanna intricata | reverse complement strand
CCCGCTTCTCCCATAGCCAGCATACAATCTTGGAAGCAAGATTCAGCTGTTACTATCTGCTTTACTACTACTACTACCACAATTGCAACTACCAACGTCACCACTACTAGAAAGGTGAGTTTTGTGAGTGCGGATACCTAGCGGTGTTAACGAAGCGCTCTTTTTTTATTAGTGCGAATACCTTGCGGTGTTAACAAAGCACTTTTAGTTTTAGCGAGTGCGGATACCTTGCGGTGTTAACGAAGCACTTAGTGAGTGCGGATACCTTACGGTGTTAACGAAGCACTTTTAGTTTTAGCGAGTGCGGATACTTTTCGGTGTTAACGAAGCACTCTATTTAACTTATGATGTGGTGAAGGTTATAGGAAATGTATTTTTCAGATGAAAAAATAATGGTAACGGTGCATACTGGAAACCAAATGACTATAATAGAAAAATAAGGTCAGATGAGCCTCCAATTACTGGATTAAGGAATTCATCCGATTATGAGAACGTAACGGTAAAGGTTACTGCACTAGATTCGTATGTTATTAACGCGCCAAATCCTCCCTCTGAACGAATAGCTATGGTGAAGGTATTACCTCGGTATGATAACGAAAGGTTGGCGTAGCTGTTCCTTTAATGAGAGAGGAGCAGAATATCGCCTACCTCCTCATCCGCCGGTATCCGTGGCCGAGCGGTAGCGTCTCGGCCTTTCATCCGGAGGTCCCGGGTTCGAATCCCGGTCAGGCATGGCATTTTATTTTTCACACACGCTACAATTTATTCATTTTATCCCTCTGATGATATATTTAATTGTGATTCCGGAGGTTAAACAAAAAAAAAAAAATACCTCCTCATCCTTTCCTTCAACCCCATAACACGCTCCCTCAACCTGAAGTGCAACAGGATGTAGCAGCTAACTTATCGCCTTCTGAAGACCAACCTATAGTCTATTATCATCGTCCCCTTGTTACTTTTGGGAAAAACTGAATTGTATTATGTAGATGCCCCGACCGACCAAATGTTGTGCGTGCATTCTTTCTGATCCGTTGGGGTTGCGCATCGTGAAGAATTTGATGAATAATGAGGCGTTATCCCTTCAGGCCCTCATTGAGCGGAACCGTGGAAATACTGATCCCAGATTAGAGTATGAGTGTTTCCATAAGGTACTTCTTATCGATGAGGATATAAGTTCATTACAAGGGGCGAGCCTTGTAACTACTACGACGATGCAATTGTAGTAGAGCGCGTTGTGGGTTTCGCTGACGTAATACCCAGTGAGGGTACACTCACTGTCGGTACGCGCCTCACCTCATTAATCAGCGCAAGGTGTTACGAAGATTCGGTTCTTCAAAAACTGAATCACCTCCTCTTCTTCACGTTATTTGATTTTGTCTTATGGTTCATTATGAGGTTGTTACGACCTCTTTTCTTGCACTTTCTCAAATGGGATGAAAACTACCAACTCGCTACCATTATACTCCTCACCAGAGGGGAGCGATGAAGTATTTCAGATATAGTCAAATGGGATAACCCCCTTTTCTTTACGTTATTTGATTGGATTCTACGATTCGCTTTAATAATTTGATTCTTTTTTCAGATGGCCAAAATTTTGGAGAAATTAAATAGGATCAGCAACATGCTCGTGATTACGCAAGATATTATAAATGATGTAAAAAGGGATATTGAATCTAAAATGCGGATGAGAACGATCGACTTAACGGATGAAGGAAGCGAGGAGGAAAATTATCAGCCGGTTCGAAGAAGTAGGAAGAGAAGATCTAATACTGGAGATATAAAAAAATATCCGATAGCCCCATCCGTCATCACCACCACTAGTGATGTCAACACTATATACTCAGTATTCAACAGATATACTCTTCTGATAATGCTTCGAATTTATCCTTACCTGTCGATTTAGCTCGTCCTGAAGATGGTACCGAGCGGCGGTCTTGTTGCGCTGATAGCGTTGGATTACATACCCCGCCTATTACGATAAATTACGGCGGCGTGCCCGCTCCGCCTTCTTGCTATACAACGGCTCCAACAACCTCTGGTTTTATCGCTAATGCTGGTGGTGGTGAGGAATGTTTCACGCCAAATGTTCTCAACTTCCATGTTCAAACTTTTCCTCACACAACGGTGGGGGGCACTACACCTACCACCCATTCATCGAATAATACTGCATCTACTGCTAATTCGGTGAAAGCATCTACCTCACGGACACCAAACAAATCGATCCCTTTTGTAGGAATGATTGCGCTGGACTCTACCTATCAGTCGATACCTTTACAGAATTTCCTAGAAGAATTCTTAAAACAGGCTGCGTCCAGAAAAGAGTGACTAAAGATAGTAATGATCTCATTATAATATATTATTTAATTACTATTTTAACATTTTTTTGTTATATTTATTATAATTGAATCTGGTTGTTATATATTTCAATGTTTTACTGCATTAAAGGCTTATGAAAATGTGTAAAATATGAATTAATAATCATACTGCTTATTTGTTTGTGATGATAATTTGAAGTGGGAAAAGATATTTATAAACGAATGTATATTAATGCATTAAAAGGTTATGATTAAAGAATATCAAATATGTTGTCTTCTATTTAGTAAATATATTAGTTTTTAGGGTAGGTGTATGAAAAAATGAAAACAAGAAATCTTCTGAAAAAATATTTTAATAAGTATAAATAGTTAAGTATAAAAAGACTGAAAAAAATGTATAAACTGAAATATATTTATCTTACTATAACCTAGGTTATATAACTGTAACCTAACTAATAATACTGAAAACTAATAGTACTGGAGACAGCGCAGACACCTACATCAAAGGTTCCAGAAGTTTATCCAGCTCTTCACTAGCATGAATCGATTGAGAATCTTCCGTAGCGTTGGTAGTTAAATTAAGATTTGCTGCATCTATATTAAACTCAGAGAGCCTGAGTAATGCAGGAGGTCCGACATCATTACCCCCTGTGTAGACTCATGGAGCCTGAGTGAAGTGGGGGATAATACCACACCCGATATAGACTCAGAGAGTCTGTGAGGTGAAGCGGGGTTATTCTCTTCGTAGAGGTAGGCGTCATCCTCCACCTGCGATGTTTCAGAATATTCTAGCTCAGAAAGCCTATCTATATTCTGCGCTCCCTCTACTGATGATAGAGGCGGCATAGACTTCCCCACAGCTGGCTTCGGGTTGAGATCACCAAATCTTTCGGTTGAGTGGGAAGTTTGGGCAGAGAATAAATTTTTTTCATTTTGTAATGCTCTTCTGTCGATTACTCATCTTTACAGTATATATGGATAGATTCGTAATCGCCAGATTAATCTTCTCAATATCACGCACACCAATAGCGCGATCTGCTATTCTTCCATGTAGGGGCGTCTGCGTTTGCTTGAAGGTTCTCGTTGTGGAGGAGGATGATGCTGCTGGCGGTGCAGGCGTTCTTACCGCTGTCTCTTCATCAGCAGCCGTAGGGCTCAGCACAATTACTGGAGGAGACGGTCTAGGTCTCACCCCCTCCATAATTGCGCTACCCCTTTGAGGTGATGAGAGCGATGATGGTGGTAGAGGTTGCCTAAATGCTCTCGTCACTCCCACCCCAGATGTAGATGAGGTTGGCTGCCAAGGGAACAAAGAGGTGGAACATATTCCCCTAGGCAGCTCTGCTGTCTAGGGGAATAGACAGCACAGGCGCAGCATTAGGCTGTTGAGGCCTTGTCAACCCACCTGATGTTGATGGTGGGGCATTGTACATAGGCTCTTCTTCAGCTCTTCTTCTTCAGCCTCTTACGCAGCTGCCTCGATTTTAACAACGGCCTCCTCTAAGTGTTTCATATAGGTAAGAAAGCAGAGATGCGGTGCTTTCAACTATCTAGTTTCAACTACCTTTTAATAATTCTTCAAAGGTAGTTGAAACTAGGTAGTTGAGAGCACCGTAACTCTGGTTTCTTACCTATATGAATTATCAGTTGACTTTCAAGCAAGTAAACAAGGTTAAGGTGCAGGATCTGGTGACTTTATGAAGTACCTGACTTCCGGTGTCTCGTCTGTATACACTTCTGTATGGATTAGCTACTACTCAACATCTAACTAGCCGTACATACTATAAGCACGGTGGTATTTGGGAAGAGGAAACGGATTCCACACAATAATAGGACGGAATGGGAATCTTACAAGAGCTGGAGGATGAACTGGTCGTGCCCACTGATGTAAAATGTTCGGCTGATATGTGATCGTGCATCTTATTTCGGTATTGCAGTAATTGCAATAGCGGAAATAGGTGCACAGTCTCATAGTCTATGTCAACAGAACAATACAGCTATTGTAAAATTCCCATCCGTCCTGTTGTGTAGAATCGGGGGTTACCTGTAGACATACATGAAAGTAAGGTGATGCGGACTATCTACGAGAGGTGATGGGCTTCACTTCACCTTGGAGATGTCTTAAGATGAGATGAAAATGTTATAAGAGAGCAGAGAACATGACATCTTTAAACATGGCTGCTCGCAGGGTAAAACGGGTACTAAAGTCTTTTAAGGAGAATAAATTTAAAAATTACCTAGTCCAGTTTCAAAAAGGGACGACTATTCTTTGTGGAAGCATACGAGGAAATTTCAACGACCTTTGCCTCACCTCCCTCCAATTAAGATGGTTCATGGGCTAAAAGTGACAGTAAGAAGGTCAACCTGTTTGGTTGGCACATGCAATTCAACAACGGCGCTGGTGAAGAGGATGTTATGAAGTTCTTAGACAGCTCAATTTCGTTGAGTCTTCCGATTAAGCCCTTCTCACCTTGGGAGGTGCTAAAGTTGATAGAGAAGGAGCGAAACTCACATAAAGTACCTGGATTTGACTTTATTCACAAAATTCTCGCTATGTTACATCTAAGACCGTAATTTGCATGATTCAGTTGTTTAATAGTATCCTTCGAACGATTTGTTACTCGTCAGAATGCAAGGTATCCCAAATAGTGATGATCTCTAACCGGGCTAACATGGTCCAAGATATTAGAAAAGGCTACTCCTTCGGAGATTATGGCCAGTTTTAGAACGGGGACAAGTTATTACTGACCACCAGTTCAGTTTCTGCAGTGGTTACTTCACCATTAAAATAATTCACAGGATCATTTGTGACAAGAATGCTTAAAGGAAAACAAATATTTTCTGGTACCTTTCTAGATATTCAGCAAGCGTTCGGTAAGATCTGGCTACCTGGTATATAAATCTAAAAACGAGTATCCTCAACCATTCTTCTGATATTGCGTATGTATTTGGACGGTAGCTTTTCCCGGATAAATATAAGGTGTTATCTATTTTACCTGACCTACCTCAAGTCTTCCCCAAGGCTCAGTGTTGGGGCCTATCCTCTACTCAATTTTCAGTGCAGACATTACGGTTACAGATTATGCCTCTACTGCATGGTTTAGCCGATGATACGGAAATCATGACTGTCGATAATGATACAACTCAGGTCTCAGCTAGGTTGCACTTCTAGCCAAGCGGTTGAGAAAATGGAAAACAAAGTGAATCAAGCGAAGTCGACTCGTATGATTTTCTCAATGAGAAGGGGTGACTGTCCAGGAATTCATCTAGATGGAATTGAACCCCAAAAAGAGTGGAAAGAAAGGAGGTAGATATCACATTTAGGGAGCTGTATTGATTAACCGGCACGAAATCATAATTTTCCGTATCTAACAAGCTACTGTTGTTCAAAATGATAAAACTGATTTTGACATGCGAAATCATTGGGGTGCGACAAGTATCAGCAATATAGAAACTACACAGTGCTGAAAAAATTTACGAGGTGCATGAGGCAGGCGGCATGGTTTGTTTGGAACGCCGAAATATGAGTATTTAAGGTAACTGTGTGTTCGGGAAGAAGTCGATCAACTGGTAACCATGTACAAAGTAAAGCTTAATTACCGCTTGAGCCATCTAAAAATTAACTTCTTTGACAATAGCAAAGATGTTAGACGGTTAAAGAGACTATATGTGTTAAATCTAGGGATCTAATAGGAACAATGAAGAAGAGGAGGTTTCTATTCTTGAGTTGCCCATTATCTAAGAACTGTGTTAATGTCTGTGATTGTTTATGTCTCTGGTGTCATTTGATTTTGTTACTTTTTCTTTTACCTTGTGGTTTTATTACTGGATTTTAAGGATTCTAGTACTTATTTTTTTAGACTTTATCAAATCATATGCTATCTTTAATTTACTATTCATATTTTTAGAATGTATTTAATTAAGGTATTTCAAAAAACTTCTTTACACTTGCTTATTTTGATGATATTTACTTATGGTTTCTACCCTTTTTTTAAAATGGTTTCTACCTACAAAAAAAGACTGTAACTATGATATGAAAAACAAAAAATAATATATATACATCTCTTACAATTGTATCGACTCTAAGAATGATTGTATTATTAAAATTAATATATATTTATATTAAGTAATTTATAAATTTATACGCTTGGTGATATCCAGCATTACCCGGGTGACGATGAGTAATGTGTTTTTCATCATGTCATCCGTACTTTTTGTTGGCCTAGTAAAGAAAGCTGCTCAAAAAACATATTTAAGACTCCCACTGCCAATCGATATCATTGAGTGGTTTAATTCACTTGTAAAGCTTTATAAGATTAAGAAATAAAAATGTAAACCTCAAGAAATGAAGAAAAAGCCTCAGGTAAGCAATTACTTTTAACTTTTTTTTTTTGAAAGCTGCAGCATAAATGATAAAATTATTTGTTCTTTCCTTCTTTAACTTGGATTTCCTTAATGGTGATTCAGTTTATAATAAATAAAACTCATTCATTACCAAAAGACTTATTCTGAGGAAGAAAAGATAAATATTTTGTAATAAAAAGAAATAAAGACTAGAGAAATTTATCCATAAAATAATAAAAAAAACTTTTGAATTTTTTTTCAAATTTCATTAAATTATTTTGAAGTGAACGAAAAAATTGAATAGTTATTCCATGTAGGAAGAGTGTGCACATAAAATTATCTTAATTATCTATTTTGTAAGTAATTTATATATATAAAATTTTATCGGGGAAAAATGTTTGGGATAAAATACACGTTCGTAATCGGTTCGCCATTTACGTTAACATAAAGAAATATATTCAGAGATTTTTAAAATTGGTTCGGGCAGATTTGAATATTGAAATAGTTTATTACGAACGTCCAAAATAAAAATTTACTACAAAGAACTGAATATCTCACTCCTTGATATATTCGTATCGTTTCGTGTAAAACAAAACAAGGATGTAGGATTATATTATCCGGTACTTCATTTTAAGGGGATGCGTAAAGCCTATTTAATAAATAGAAGGGACAATAGACTATTTAAAGGATAATAATTTTTTTTTTCAAAGGGATATTTTTATTTAAATAAGTATTAAAATATATACATTGATAATAACAGAAAGCAACAATTAAATCTCTATCCATTTAAAAAAGCATAAAAAGTATATTGAAATAGTTTACGTTACGAACGTTAAAAATTTTTTTGTTTAACAGGTTAAAAAAAATTTACTTCACTTCAAGGGGATGCGTAAAGCCTATTTAATAAATGGAAGGGGCAATAGACTATTTAAAGTATAATAATTTTAAAAAAAATTTTTTTTAAAGGGATATTTTTAATAAAATAAGTGTAAGAATATAGACATTGATCTAAAGAGAATGCAACAATTTAATCATTATCTCTCATAAAAAAAATTAAATTAAATTTTTGTAAATTAAAAATAATATAGTTATTTTTGGAGAATATTTCAGTTTAATTAATTAAATTTATTACGTGTATTATCATGAAGGGTTTTCAAGTATGAAATCACGGGAAGTAACGGGGGTGAAGTAGAATTAAAAAAAAATCATTTCATTATTTTAAACAAAAAAATTAATAAATCTTATGCAATGTATTATTAATGTGTAATAATACACATTATTAATGTGCAATGTATTATTTTGTTTCAAACCGAAAAAAATAAAGCATCCAAACTGAAAAAACCACCCAGGTGCTATTTTTTACAACTTAAAGATTACTTTCCTTTTCAATATTCTACACGAGATGATAAAAAAACTTCTATATAACAATAATGTTCTCATAAAAATTTAAAATGTACTTCGTATTTTTAACACGTTTATCAGTTAGGCCCGGAAATAGGTTTTTCTAATTAAACCTTACTACCAAATATTATCGGTAGTTATAGAAAACTTTGAAAATTACGTTTAAGTCTGATGTGTAATTTTTCATAAATCCATTTTTTTTTTAATATTTATTTTCTAGATTACAATTATTGATGCAATTTAAATATTTATAAAGTATGTTATGCTTTAGTTAAAAAGTAATAATATTGTAATATAAATTACGAGAAAACTTTAACAATAAAAAGAGTTTATAATTAATTCATTATTTCCTATTTTTTAATGTGCAATATTGTAATTTAACCGTACAAATAACGTAATCACAATTTTAAAGATGCCCTTTGAACCATTCTTACTAAGCTTCAACTACACCATTTGATAATAAAATAAATAAATCAATATGCATCAAGTTAAATTTACATCAAAGAGAGCCGCGTTTTATGTAATTAAAAACAAGAATTATTATTAAAATATATAATAGGGAGGTCACTGATTATACAGCAATAAAAGTATAAGATAAAATGAAACTTATAATAATTGATAAAATTATCTTAATAAATTTGATAAAATTAATTGCATAATTAATTTTTTATATCACTTTATTCAACTATGTAACATTTCAGTACGTAACAAAATAAGCCTATTACTAACATGAAAAAAAAGAAGGTTTTAGTCATATTTATGTATGATAAATAAACAGCGAACGAGTAATAATAATCTTCTTTTTTTTTGGTGGCGATAGGAAAATGTATTTACTCACGATGTGTCGGGGTCGGGTTCCCACTAGTGGTCTTATTCAACCGCCATCAACAGATTACCGAATAAAACTCCCCCCATCTACGAGGATACGACCGGGAACCGTTTTACACATTAATTCGGGCCAAGTCCTCCTATCCTGGCTTTCTTGACCCTGAGAATGCTCCCGATGAATCAGGCCATATTCTTACAGCTGCTCAGGTCACAGAGCATCTAGTTATAGGAGCACTAGTTGTAGGGACTCAGTGCTCCGAGATTCGCCTCTAGTATTCCTCGATCTGCCGCCCACAGACCAGATTTGAAAAAGGTGTGCTAGGCGTCGTCCCGTATACCGAGGCAATAGAGGCAGTCGGGGACAGCACTTTCCCTATGGCATGGGGACAAGCGCAGAAGTACCCGTGATCTGTTAAAAACTGGCCACATAGTCCTCTACTTATCCAAGGTGCCGCTCTGTTCACGGTCTGACCAGAGGGACAAGCCTTGCGGTCCATCGTCCTCTAGGCTTGAATCCCAGGTCTCATGACAAGCGAGACACGTGCGAGTCAGTTCCTCTACAATATATCAAAATTAAACATCAGGAAAACATTTTTGAAAGTATATGTTTTGTGCGTATTTTTAAATGGAAGTGAAACTTAAGACGATCGCAGTACCTGAGAAGAAAAGATTAGAAAAAACATTGGAAATGTAATGCCGTAGGAAAATGTTAAAAAATCAAATGGGTGGATAAAGTAACAAATGAACAGGTTTTACAGCCAACTGATGGCGAAAGCATTGGAAAAACCTATAGATAAAAGAAGAGATAGACATATAGAGCACATGTTAAGGCATTCTGGAATAGTTGTTTTGATATTGGGGGGAAAGGTAGATGAAAAATTGTGCAGGCAGGCAATTTTTATAATATGTGAAACAAATTGTTAGGAATGTAGGATGTAGGGGGTGTATCGAAGTAAAGCGACTGGCACTAGATAGGGAATCTTGGAGAGTGTATCAAACCAATCAAATAACTGCAGACAAAAGAAAAGTAAATCTCTTTGGATGACTAAAGTTAAGGTGCAAAATAGAACTTCGGTTGCACCCCATGCTTTTCATTGTGGTCTTGCCAGTTATATTAATATTAATAGACAGCTCTTCGTATTATCTGTTGAAAACAAAATTGTCTTCTATTTATGTTTACTGGGTAATCCGTTGTTTGGATATAATTTTCTCAAAACCGGTAATTCTGGAATTGTAAGGTGATTTAAAGGGCAACACTGAACATACGTACATACGAACACTCGACACTAACATTTGAAAAATTTCCATCTGATTTTTTGGGTTCCTTAGGTGTCAAAACGTCATCCATTGAAAAATGCACATACCCAAATTGGACCGATTACAGTACTTTCCCTTCTAGAGTTATAGTTCTGTTATAGCGCTATCTAGACGGGAAAGTAAAGGATATACATTATTTCTAGTTTAGTTTTACATTATCAGCTCGAGTATTTCTTTGGCTGCGACATAAGAATTTTTCTCTCTGCTGTTCGCAAAACAACCAATCTATTTCGGCCCGCTTAGTTGTTATAAACAACAGTTTATTTGGCTCAATTAAAAAACCAATCAGAATTTACTTCTCTTTATTTTTATTTGTGAGTTTAGTGAAAGACACTTATTATTTTTATGAATGGCTATTTCCATTTCGATAGTGGCTTGTGACGTGTCAGGTCAGTTACAATCATTACTCTCTCATGGTACATAACTCATAAAACCTGTTATAATAGAAAATTAATATCATCACTATAATGGATAATTTTTTTATAAAAATAATATTAAAAAGTCATATCAGTACGTTATAACAGTTAAAGGGTCCTAAAATCTTTAATAAATAAAAACTTTGGAGGAGGACCTCATCAATTTTTTTAGTTTTCAGTACTAATTTCCATTAGTATTTATGAAAATTTTATTATTCGAAATTATTTTTTGTAGGAAAGATAAAATGGCATAATATATTTAAATGAAAAAAAAAAAAATCTCCTCTTCAAAGTAAAGTATTCTCTCATAATTATCTTCCTATCCCGTCATTTGTTTTTTTGAAAAAAATTAATACAATTAAATTTATTTCTAGATATAAATTATACTATTAATACTATTTCTAGATATAAATTACGTAATTTGGGGGAATATAAAATGTTCTTAAACATTTTACGAACATGACATTAAATTTTTATTATCATATAACTTATTTTTATTAACTGCCAGTTAACTTCATATATTCCCTGATGATGGAGAAGTGACTCCGAAAGCGCTTGGATATTTATATTAAAAATCGTTGGTAAATGGAAACTTTATTTTATAGAAAAAAAAAATTAATACCAACGATGCCAAAATGCTTAGAAAATTAATTTGAGGAAAAACACATACCGTATCTTATAAATACAGCAGTCCTACTCAAGATTTTAGTAAATTCGGAGGACTTAAATAGTGGAAAAGAAAAGAAAAATTCAAGATAGGTCAGAAAAATGGTTTCCTTTGCTATGTACATAACATATGTCAATAAAGTAACAACCCATTAAAATGTACCAACATACTAGAGAGATAAAAACACCTAATTAAATATAAAAAAAAAACTTTTTTATATAGCGCCAAGAGAAAAAAATTTAATTTAAAAAAATAAATATGAGTAAAAAAAAACATTCAAAATAATGCAGCATTAATACAAACAGTTGTTCTTTTTGTAACGTAATAATTTTATTTCAGACAGATTACACCGACCATATCCATTCTGTTTTACTACATTTAAATCTCTTTAAATTGATTTATTTACAAGGTGGAATCTTATATGAGTTTTAAAGATACGTAGAATTTATATTTAGTCGTATATATCAGAAATAACATTCAAAAGTATTTGGATATGTTCCAGTGCAAAACAAAAATTCAGACATAACTCGGGTAAACATAAAACAGTGAACGTATTTGATTAAATTACTAAAATAAAATAGAAATCTTGTTTCATTCAATTTAATATAAATAAATAAGTTTATTACTGATGATTCTGTTTTAACTATTATGTACGTAGTTAATTAAAAACATACTTGTAATATAATAAACCAGAAGTTTATTTATAATAGCAAAAAAAAAAAATTATATTTATCATTAAAAAAGATTTAAAAAATGTTATTTTGTTTAATTTAGTGCTATTTAACATTCATTCATTTAATTTGTAAAGTTTTAATAAAGAAAAACGTTTTTCCTATATTGACAATTTATGAGAGGGTAACACGCTTTCTTTTACAAAAAAACAAGTTTACTATTGTCACAAGAATTTTGTTTTGGGTTTTCTTTTAAAAACAAATATTTATTATACAATTCAAGTAACTTTACTAATAACTTTGATGATGTAAATAATATCAAAGAAAAACTTTTATATTAAAGTTCACAAAATTCATTAGCATACTTTTTTTCAATAATATATATTTGTTAAATTTGTAAATTAATTTTTTATATAACGTGATAATGTTTCTGGAATACTTGATAAAACTTTCGGGTCTTATTGATTTTAAATTAAGCTATTTAAAAATTCATGAATTATTCAAAGAAAATTATAAAACTAAATGCGCATTACAGAAGAATTATTAAAAATAGTTTTAACTACAAATGGTGTAGGAAATATTCTCTTTATGATTAATCTAGGAGAAAAGGAAAAGCTATATTTGGGGATGAGAATAAGTTGCGATAGTGACAGTGGGTCGGGGGACAACGGAGATCAGATGGAAGAGGGAGAGGAAGAAGAAGATAGGGAGCTTGAGCGAGAGACGCTCTCTCGTGGGGAACAGTTTTACTGGCTGATTTATTATGTAAAATTCAGTGGCTGAACAGCGAAGTGTCAGACTGGGAATACTAAACACGAAATAAAGCGACTTACTAAGGAGCTGGTTGACCGTGCGTAGCTGATTAACGTCCTTAAAGATATCTGGACGAAGTTATCTGAAATGGCAGTTAGGATCACTCAGTCTCTCTGTGATACGTCCCGACTGGGCCGTGGCTCGTTATTAAGACTGTGACGCAGGCAACTCAATGTCGGTGGGGCCACTGGGTTGTGACTTGTATAATATCCTGAGAGAAACGGTGGTGAATGACAAACTGGTATATCAATCTAACAAAAATGAGCTTATTTCATTAAACCTTTAATGAGATGCATATTTCCTCCTGAAGCCGTGGAAATATAATTATCTTCATGAAATTTTCGAACTTGAAATCTTCCAGATGAAAGGCAGTGACGTTATTAACCTAATCATGATATCATTTTATTTTGGATAAATTCAAAAATATCTCGAAAACGGGACATCTTGAGGAGTTAAAACACAGATTATAACTAAATATAATTCTAAATATTTATTTTCAATATTATCTAATATAAAAAGGCTTGATGCTTCATTTAAAAAAAAAGCCTTTTATCAAGGATTATAAAGTTATTACTGGTTCATATTATAAGCTAATGATTTTTTGGATGGCCGTTCTACAGTTTGTTGATTCAATGTTTCAGCGTTTATTTACAACATTAACACAAACTGCTAATGCTACACAAAGTCTAGGTTAGCACTAGAGAGATACCCTCTCTCTTTATATGTTTAGCCTCCGGAACTAC
>JAAAKQ030130171.1:0-11822 GCA_010016005.3 Zanna intricata | reverse complement strand
TTTCCTTTTTTAAGGAGGGTGTTTCTCGTAATCTATTTACCTTAGAGACTGATATTGGGTGAATTTTATTTTTAATTTCTAGTTATCGTTTCGAACCCCATCACAGCTTATCTGTGTTTGTCGAAATACACCAGCGATGATCCGAATTTACATTATTATAATACAAATATTTCGGTTTTTCACCGAGGTATTTGATTTGTGTCGACATTCACTGGAGAATATTGGCGTTACCTAATTTCGGTCTTTCATAATAATATAGAAATCGTTTATTGAGGCAATTCTTAAAAGGTTTAATAAATGTTTGTTTAAGCCTCTGGTAATGAGAAATAAAAAAATTTAAAAAATCTTAAAACACCTTTCTAATACATTTCAAGTGAACATACATTTCAAAAAACCGTTAAAATTATAAGATATTCCGTAATTATATTATTTTAAATCTCTGTTTACATTCTGTCTCATGTTCATAAAATTATTTACATTAAGAAATTAATTAGTTCATAAAATCATTATAATGGAACAATTTAAATATAATAGCTAAGTAGCTTGTTTTTTTTAATTTCACGCTCTGAATGAATTTTCTATTAAATGGAGAAACTTTGCAAAAAAACGAGTAATTTTTTTTTTTTTAAATCATATAACTTAAAAGAAAATATAAGTAGATTTTTTATGAACAAATATAAATTAATTTTAAAAAGGATAATAGGATATTTATAATTAATATGAAGCAAAATAAAAACTATTCGCAGAATTAAACACAGGCATAGCTCGATTATACATCTTGAGGGGTTCAAGGTGACAACGACGACTTAGTAGTATGAACTCATCAAAAAAGTGATTAGATTACATTAATCACATCAGAAAGAGGTCTACTTAAGTAGAGGCCGAAGTAAGCGATGAAAATAATTAAAGCTTTCTAGCGTAATAAGAGTAAAAAAAAATTATAATGTTTTTTTAATAAGGTAGGTTAGTCTTTCGTTTTAAACACCCCTCGTTGTTTCCTATCTCTTTTAACAAGATTTTGAAATAAATACGGTAACTCAGTTTGAAATATAAGTTTAGATCTTCATCTTCATCAGTCGTCTTACGGAAATGAAAATGTAAAGTTAATCTGTTTTATCCAGTTGTATAAATCTGATTACTCTATACACTGATATATATATAACAACATGCAGGTTTAAACATATCTTCATTTCCTTTACTGAGAAATGATTTATCTTTGCAGATTTAGAAGATAACATAAAAAATATGTATA
Organism: Zanna intricata; assembly: GCA_010016005.3. Taxonomy (NCBI): domain Eukaryota; kingdom Metazoa; phylum Arthropoda; class Insecta; order Hemiptera; family Fulgoridae; genus Zanna; species Zanna intricata. Next base: position 10,570 of record JAAAKQ030130171.1, on the reverse strand, counting down.
ATTCCACATTTATACGACTTTATGTATTATTCTACTTGATACAATATACTTATTCTAAATCTAAAGATAATATTTTCCTTCTCTTTTAAGATAGTGATTTTGATTACTTCATATCCAATTTATGCTTAATATAAGTTACATTTATGAGTCATTACAAACAGAAAATACTTTATGCTTCTAAAAGCAAACAATTACTAAATTAAACTGTGAAAATTAATATAAAAATTAGATGTACATATATTTATAAATAATTCCAACAATTTCGAAAGGAAAGCATATTTGTTGAGGGTTTTATTTCAGAAATATGAAACCGTTAAAACAAAATGACAAATCTTTTGAAATAAGAATAAAACACATAAATTGTATTGGATGACTAAATTTTCAATTATGATGTGATAAATAAGAACGTATAATATTTCTGTTTTATCAGATGAACATATTTCAATATAACAAATACCCAGAAGGAACAAAATCATATATCTTGCTAATGATAATTTACATGCAACGGATAATGGGAAATACAAACGTAATTTAACCCGATTAAGTAAATACTATTTTACCTTGTTTAATTAATATTTATGAATTTATTTTCTAAAGTATTTCATATTTTTTTTTTATCTTTAATCAGTTAGTGAAAATTTATTTTTTGAAAAAATCGTGTTTATCCAACATTCGTGTAGTCATCCACTCTTTCTTACACTTATTAATCCTTCTGAAAAACTCACACATCTAACGCACCATCTATAAACAATTTGATGTCAATTATTATAATCAAATATGAATTTCTTATCTATGAATTCACATACATCATGTATGAAATTATAAAAATCACTCATATTAAATTTTTTTTTTTTGTTTTTCGGGGCGGCCAACTGAATAAGTGCCAGCTAAATAATGAGCTGATATTTTCCATGAAAAAATGAAGTTAAAAAAAGAATTGTAAGAAAGATAAAAAAAGTTCGACTTGAAAAATATATAATCAATAATTAGTTTAGTCCTAAAAATTTTTTTCTAGTAAAAATGTACAACTCCAAAGATTTTTACATTTACAAATTTTTAATGAAGACCTTCACTTAAACAAATTCATGTTACCAAATACTACTAGATTCTCATAAATTGATAATGAAATTTAATTTAATCTCTTGGAATAATTGTTTCTTTCATTCATAAAATCAAATGTTTTATTTTATTACGCTATTATACAATAGACAGAGATAAACAAAACAGTTCAGGAAATAAACAGAAGGGAACTCCTTATTAAGCCATAATAAAGATTTCACATAACAAAGCGCTCACATAGCTGATAACAAACCAGCTGAAGTATTGTACAGACACCCAAAGCCCAGCAAGTAAGCATTTCAGTTGCCAGACATCTTTACTGTAGTTACATATTTACTGTAGTTTAGAAGATTAACTGCAAAAAAGTTCACATGATTATCTAATCGCTGTCTATAACTTGAACCAAACAGTTTGATCTCATCGCAAACATAAGGCAATCCAGGGAAGCCATGAATTTCTTTGTTCCAATCGAACCACGGTGACTCCCCAAATTATTCTGAAAACATTGCGTTAGCACAACGCTACTTTTTTTCATCGTACTCCATAGATATAAACCAGTTGTAGAATCGCCTTGTATATCAAAAGTATGCTGAGCAGGAACAGGTGCGAGTTCCTACCTAACAATCAATGAAGCCTCTTTACTTGATGTTAATTTGCTTCCTTTTTGTACTTGTGCGTTAAAAGGACGATTAAGGTGGAGCCCCCAAGATATTGAACCGTGTCATAGTGCAGGATAATGAGCCCGTCCACGTGGACATCAGGAGAATCATACCTTAATGCAAACGAAACATGATTTGATTATTCGGATTTACTTTTATTCTTCATTTTTCTAGCCAGACGGCGATCAAATTTAACACAGTCTCTAGCTTCTTTGAGGACAAGTGCGGTATTTTTCAACGGCCAAAACTGCTGTATAGACAGCAAGCGAGCCGATGGTGACATCATCCGCACTACAAATTGAGTATATGAATAGTTTTAAGACAAAGCCTTATGGAACCCCTAATTTAATAGCAAAGAAGATAAACCACATTTGACCTGGGAATAAGGTTATAGTTAGTTCTGCAAAACTAGGTCGAGTGCTTGAGCGAGCCTACGTTCCACTTTTGGAGCAGATTAGGCTACCAGACTCTATCAAAGACCTGCTGTACATCCAAACAGAACACTGACAGAATTTCCTTTTTTCTAGGCATTGTGTGACACTAATAGTATGTCAGTTGTTCAACGGCAGAATTTCTAGATTTGAATCCAAATAGATGATCCAGAATAATTTTCTCTTGTAACAACGTCGCTACGGCGGTGAAAAAACTATTTCTCAAACAACTTCGACAGAATCGGCAGAATTCTTATTGGCTTGAAGGAAGACACGTGTGAGCAGGTTTACCCAGCTTCGGAATCATTATTCCTTGAGACACCTTCAATTCTGGTGGGAAATACGACATCCGAAGGATACCATTCAAGGAGTCTGTAATATACTTGATGGCCTTGAATGGGAGCATAATTATCATATTTTGAATTACTAGATCAATACCTGGAGCTTTCTTTGAGAGTTCTCCCTGATTGATTCCCCATAACAACACTCTAATAATTGAACTGCACCTAATCGGAAGTCTTAAATGCATTGAGCTGTCCAAGGCGTCAACTACTTCCTTAATATTAAAACTCCTTTCGTCATTTGGGAGAACTGTCTTGTTATAATGGGCAGCAAGCAGGTCCCTTTTTGTCTAGCGCTCCTAATCAATGATATATCACATCTTATTAATCCCTGTGGCTTTTCACAAAGTGCATCCATCTCTATTAAAGGGGGAAAGATTCTTCATATAATCTTTAAATGTATCATTTCTAGTTGTCCTCAGTAGTCTTTTCAACCTGTGTGCACCCGGTTTAGGGATGTTCTTCCTTAAGTCTCTTGTAGCAGTGCCAGTTTCTCCTGAGTCGCCTCTTTGTATGGCTCATCAATTCTCTTTGAAGTGTTGCTCGTGTGTTTCCTCCTCTCATATTACTCATCGGGTATTAATTGCTAGGCTCCCTCTCATATGATCGAGGTCAAATAGTAGGTAGCATAATCGATGCCATCAGAAAATTTCAATAGAACCGGCTCGATTAGCTCCTCCTTTTCAATCTAGTTTTGATAAGAGTTCCAGTCCGTCCTGTTGTTTTGAAGGATAGGGATCCTTCCTCTTTCTATTCACCTTCATAGATAAAATGAGTGCTCCGAAGTTGAATGTCATTATTCTGAACTGAGGTATATAGATACGATATCCAGAATGATATCCAGAAATTTAATAAGTCCGGTACTTAAGTTGGGTCGGTAGGTCAGTATGTAGATTATAATCCTGAGACCACACTGAAATGTAGATTGAGAATGCTATTCCTTCACGTTGTTCCTTAAGTGGTTGCAAGCCGGGAGCCCCATACAGAATGTTTTGCATTCCAGTTCTCATTGCAATAAACATGGTGAGGAAGTCAGTACATCGCAGATAATCCGATAGTCCACAGTAAGTCCATGATTTCTATTGAGTCGCCTGAATCTGAATCGTGCTGAAATCAGGTTGTTGTTAATGCCTCAAGAAGCTTTTAACTAATACCACATTACTCATATATGGGTCCTGCCGTCCGGGTAATTTGTACATTATACAGAGAAACCATAAAACCGAAGGTAATTCTAGTTAATGAAGTGCGTTTCCGATATAAGAATAACGTCCAAGGATTCGGTAAGTCACCAAAGATTCTAATTATTCTCTCAACTACCTAAACCATTAATGTTTAGGTAACAATTTTCAAAAATCTATCCATTAGCAGATTTTTGCGATCACGTGCGTAAGTAAACTTATCAGGCTTTCTATTCAGAATCGGTACCCAAATTTCAAGCCGTTCTTCGTCCAGTAGAAGGAAAATTGGCAGTTTGCGAGTCAAGTGCCGATGTTGATGATCTACAGATTAGATAGTAATTGAAGAACTTTCACTGTTTGATTGTTTCTTTATTAGGATTTCCCTATGTAACCTGAAATACTTGTAGTTGGGCGGGTGATCTGATTGACAGAAAATACAAATCTTTTGAGTGTTTTATTCTTTTCTTGGATAACCTACGGTCTAATGGCCACACTTCACGCAGTTGAAGATTCGTATGAAATTATTTTTAGTATGGCCGTACTGCATGCAGTGCATTTATTGTTCGAAACTTGATGATTTTTTTTGGTATTTCAAATGAAATACTTTAATTAGCGCCATACTTAATGTTAAAAATGTCCCTATTGCCTTTCTTGAAGTTCGAGGTTTACAAAGAACATTGATGTTGGATCCTCAGTTACTCTATGATGTCCATTCACTATGCTTCTGACCCTAAATTCATGTCTCTCTATTTCCTCCTTGATCACCTCCACCTGGACGGAGTAGTGTAGGTTCCTGACAAATACTTGAAAAGCTCTTTCATGCTTTCTCGTAAAAGTATGTCCAATCTACCCTTGCGCACAAACCAAATATCTAATATCTTTTTGTACACCTCAATAAGCTTTGCAAGTTGTTTGGCACGACTTGCCGTAGATTGCAATTGCCCTTTGTTACTACTTTACTTAAGCAAATATATATAATAAGAAAAATTATCTTCTCTCTCCCAATTCACAACTAGTCCATAATAATCTTGTAACAACTCTTTTTTAACAAAATATTAAAGAAATAACTTCATTCAAATAAACACAACTATAAGTATAATTTCATTAATGAAAAATCTTTATTGCTGCCAGGGTCTAAATCCTTGTTGGTTTATTTTTAGATTTAATTTATTCAGCCTAAACAAATGTAGACTTTTACAGGAATTAACTAACATAATCAAATGGTTTTTTCTAATAGATATGGATCCATTACAATCTCCTTGGTTAAAATGGATTTTCATTATTTTGAATTTATTTAAAAGGATAAAATAATTATCTAACGTACTTTCCCTTACAATTGCTTTAATAATTCAAGTATATTTCTTTTTCACAAACCAGTTTTCTTCTAATTAATTTATTTCGCAGTTCAATTGTCTACACTACTGGTACTGTTGAATATAATTTGTAAATTACCTCACCATTCGTTTTAATTCGAAATAAACATAGTTGACCTTCATTCATAGAATTTCGTTTGCTTATCATCGTTACCAGAAACAGAATGTTTAATTTTTTTTTACGATTCAAAATTATATCTTAATTTAATTTTCTATACCATTTTCATTTTGTATTAAAAATGTATTTTTTTAAACGTTGTAGTGTTAAGCAGCAATGTGTTCAACATACCTATGAGGATTGTTACTCTGTGTATCTGTTAGCATTCTAATTATTCTAGATTTTAAGAACATTATTATCTATTGAAATTCCGACATTTTAAGATTCTGATACTGTTTTCAAGACTTAGTATTACTATGTTAATCTTGTTTATCGTTTATTGCTGGTTTTATTTTTGTTACTGTTATTTCGTTATAATTTCATGAAGCGATGACTTTTAGATTTTATACGAATTATAATGTTAGCATCCAATGAGATCTGTCGTTAGATGGTCTTTAGTCTTATCATATTTTTTATTTCGATTTACTTAGGTTTTGAAATATATTTAGGATACCGATTACAAATACAGCTCATTAGAAAAAAATAGTAATTTTTTTTAACTTTATTTATAAACTGATTAATTTGATCATATATGAAAAAAGAAAAAGACACATAGTTTAACAGTTTAAATGGATAACAATTCATACATACACTAAATAATTTTTTATCTTTTTATTGAATTAATCTTCAAGATTTTTAAAAAGGTATCAAATTTAGAATGGATAAAAAATTAATATTTTTATTTAACATCAAAATTTATAAAAAGTACCCTAATAACAAAAATACATTGTACGTAATGTTTCTATATAACAAAAGCAGGATATGTGGTACTATATATGTAGCACCGAAATAAAAACCAAAACACTAATGCTGAGTAAACGTAAGAAAATCCTTTAATATACGAGCAATCGTAAAGATACTACAACGTTATACTAAATGAACAAAACATATTCAAACCCAACACACTCTAAATACATGTGGACCTAAATAAAAAAAGTCAGCAATAATAAAAGGACTAGTTATTGAAGATGGACTAAAGAGAGATTGAAATCGTTTTAAAACACTGCGCTTCTAAAAACTTGTTTGTACTTAAAAATTGGTATTTTCAATAACAGTAATTATTAGTAGAATATGTATTACAAATGAATTTATATCAATGAAATCTTATAATTGTTTAAAATGCTTGAAATTACATGACCAAGAGAATATCCAATGTTATTTGATAGAAAAGTGAATAAAAAGTACGGAAATCATAGACGATCATTTTGATAAACCTATTTTTCCAAATAAAATATAAATGTAAATTTTATGATTAGGAAGATATAAGTTTAGTTCATGTATAATGTAGAGACAAAATAAACGTTTTCAGTCGTATTCGTGAGATACATATTATCTCGTGCAACACACATTTGATATTTAATAACTATTACCCTTTCAGCCCTCTCTATGCAAGAAGAAAGATACAATTTATAATATATCCACCGACAGCAAGGGTACTCTAGTCATCTTAGAATAATAACTCCTACCTGTTTAATATACTATCAAACTGATTCAAGGAATTATTATTACATTATACGAGCACTATGTTCCTGTTACTATAGAGCACAGAAACAAAGTGTAAGATGTTTCATGTATTAAGTAGAAAGTTCAGCGTGATAAGGAAAATAAAATTTTTCGTAATTCTTTTTATTTACATATTTTCAGTTCAAGTAGCATAAAGTAAAGTTTATTATAAAAGAGTTGAATATATAAAAGTTTAAAATTCGTTCTAAAAAACTTTTCGTAATTTAAGGAAAAAAAAATTGTTTGATGTAAGGTAGATCAAAATCAATTACTAAATGAGAATGATAAATATTACCGACAGTAATAATTATTAATTATCTTTAATAAAGAAGTAAGAAAAAAACATATATCTTTTAAAGGTTAAATTACTTCCTCGTTGGATATGATAATATAACACTGCAATAAAAGTAGAAATAATCTGAATTTTCTAATACAAATATATCATTAAAATTTCGTAATTAAAGTGAGAGAAATATATCCCCCCTTGACGTAAGTTACCCATTAGTTAACTTTTTTTTTTTAGATTTTCTACCAATATATCTCTTTTTTTACAAATTTATGATTCCTATTTTTTACTGAAGTTTATTATACAGTTCACTCAAATTGATCAAATTTTTTTCAAGTTGATCAAATTTGGCCCAAAATCAAAACAAATCGCTAAAATTGCTAACTCTCTTGTGGAATACAAACGGTGTTCATTACTGGACCAAATATACGTTATTATAATTTCAAGTATGGTATGGTCGTAGTTCTTTCCCAAAAACCTATGTTACGCTACGTCAGTGCCTGCTTTTTTACAATTATACCACTTGTCACAAAAAGCATCTTGATATTCCGTATGACGGCACCGTTTTCGTAAGTCCTTCCATTATTCAAACAGATCATCTAATTTAAATCTGTTACAGTGCAATCATTTCTACTCTCTTCGAACTTATTTTGAATTCTTTTGATTGCTCTTAAGGTTTCTTAAAAAGTTTTAAATAGTTATATTCATTTTTAACTTGAATCAAAATTTGTTATAAATGGGAAAAATTCAATTCACATTTCAAATGGGGCTCTACATAGTACAATCCTAAAGGTAGGTTTTAAAACTGCCAAAGAAATTATATGAACAAAAACATACTCCGTACGGTATTACCACTCCTTCAGATCGAAAATGCGTTGATATTTAAATCTAAACAACCTGATACCTTAGATTTCTTAGATATATTTTTCTTCCATTGAGTACATTGATAAAATATCTACAGACCATTTTTCTACATTACTCAATCTTTCTTCTGTATTCATTAAAATATCCGTAAGAAGTGGTTGGGCTCATATATTCGCATGTGGCACAGAAGTGTTAGTTTAACACTTTTAAATCATTTATTGTCTTTGAAATTACAGTTGACCTTTTCATTATTACAGGTGACCTCACTAAGTCAGTTGATCTGTTAGTTCTGAAACGTGTAATTCTGAAAGCATAGCTCTCTGTAATATTAGTTTTACATAATATTATTTGCGAATGGAGAAGAAGCAGTGGCAACTATCTGTACGAGCTACTGACAAAAAAGGCTTAAAAAACATACTACAGTAACATATAAAATAATTCGTAGCTCATTCTTTAAATAGTGTGCTTTCCTGTTTAGAATCAGATGACAAGTTCCTGCGGTAAAAACGAAACACCTGCTTTAGTATCTTTCTTCCCAAGTTTTTCGTATCCACTGAAATTCAAACGTAGTTAAAGGTAGCTTGAAACCTTCTGAATTCGCTCTTAAAATGTAATTTTAGTGATTCTTTAGTTCTCAGTCACTCAAGATGTTTGTTGAACCCGCTAAACTCTCACTTACAGCTGATTTTACGTGCGCAACCAAGCTATACACATTCCTAAGAAAAACACCTCAAATTATGACCTGGTAACGGTAGAGCCTAAGTTGTACAATATTAAAGAAGAGAAAAATTCTAGTAACAACTATTATATCTAATTCGATATTCTTCATAAAAAAGCTCCACAATGGAAATTTTTTAATAATAAAATTAATCAATAAAATCTGAAATACCGAAATACCATTAAAAGATCCGTCGTCTTATTGTCTTTTAAGCAATCTTCCTCTCTACATAAATTTATTTAAAACTGGTTGCCTAAAAATATTATTCCACATGTGATGTAGAAATAATGGCGGAATTCTTTCTAATCATCAGTTTAGATTTCCGATTCAAATACTTCAACCGTCGAAAAATTTCATTGTATGATTATTTTTGGAAAGCTCTTGAAAAAAAAATTATTATTCTATTCAAAAAATGAATAAACCTTTTGAATCTGGCTCTTTTTCTTTTAGTCTGTGGAACTACCGTAAGATATTACTTCAAAGGATGAATGAGGATGATATGTACGAATGTGAATGACGTATAGTCTTGTACAATCTCTCGTCGACCACTTCAGAGAAATGTGTTTAATTGAAAAACAAACCATCAAAAAACACCAATATCCACGATATAGTATTCAAATCCGTATAAAAGAAACTACCTTTACTAGGATTTCAAACTTAGAATTCTCGACTTTCAAATCAACTAATTTACGATGTATCGTTAACCACTAGACCGGCCCGCTGGGTTTAAATATATTGCCTAATTCTCCAATCCTTCCTTGCAGAGTGGTATTTTTATTTTTACAACGTGGCAACATGAATTATTTTCTATTCTGGATAGTGAAATTTTATTTGCTTCCAAGCTAGAGGTATTTTATTGTTTCCATTTTCTTCAGTATAGAAGCGAACCGATAGTTTTAACAATTTCAAAACACTTCTGGCTTCATATGCTAACCAAATTTTTTATTTTTTGTTCAGAAAAAACAAGAAAACAAAATTTTATTCACTTCATGTACCCATATTTCCGAATGAAACCGTGAGACTGGCCTGATGGCTTAATCACACTAAGTTAACATTTGCGATCTTTACTCTAAGGTAACTATAACCTACTGAACGATAATAAAATTCCCAAAAATAATGAAAACATTTGTTCCCTTAGAAAAGAAATTGATCAACGTATGACAGAGATCACATATGTTCGTATAACAGGCAAGCTGATAAAAATAAATAAAAGCATCTATTTTCATCGCTTAGCAAAGTCTCAACTGTGGCTAAAATTAAGATTAATCAAAAAAACTCTCTATCCAACTTCAAATTATGAAACTTTCAGCTTTTCCAAGTAATAATAATTTAATTAAAAAGCCTTCAATCAAAATGCTTGAAGAGTTAAAAGTTATTGGTACACCAGCAAAGAACACTTCTCAAAAACTTACAAATTCTTTACGTCAACTGCACCTTTCTCCCTATATACATGCTTCAAATAACTTTGCAACAATGACAAAAGCCTCATATACAATTTCTTAGTTTTAAGAACATTATTAAGGAAAAACCATTTAAACCAATTCAAATCTGAGTCGGAAAAATATTTATTATTTTATTAGACATTTACGTGACCTAATAAAAATATTTAGGTAAGAGCATTTTATTTTATTTTTTATTATTATTATTGTTATCTTTTTTCTTTATAAGGGCATCAAATTCCAAGATCACACTGTTTATAAAATAAAATCATCAGCTGGAAAGGGCCCTTACATTTTAATAAAACCTTAAACGCACAGTAAAATAAAGTACACAAAACTGATGGAATACCATGCAAACTTAAAACAATTTGTGCATTAGTACATAAAATGTGAACTTGTATGAAAATTTAGCCCCCCCCCCCTCCCCCGTAGAAAAATCCGTGTCGAGGGTTACCAACACAATAAAATTCTACGTAGTAAAATAGAAATTGCCGGCCTCCGTAGCCGAGTGGTAGCGTCTCGGCTTTTCATCCGGAAGGTCCCGGGTTCGAATCCCGGTCAG
>JAAAKQ030130160.1:0-13515 GCA_010016005.3 Zanna intricata | reverse complement strand
GCTACCTTTTAAAACAAATTATTTCATAGAATCAAAACAAATTCACTGTTATAAGTTAAAACAAAATAATAATACCACTTTACTAAACATGAAAAACGTAAAATAACCTCACAATAACGAATACACATGGGCTCAACTTATAAACTGTACCATGCATAATAAAACGAAAAAAAACATACTGATCCCGACCTCTATTGATGATTTCTGGTATGATTCAAATGAGCAAATGCGGTTATTTCTGTAAACAGCTCGCTACACAAAAATATGGGCTTTAGTTAAAACCCATATATTTTATGGCAGTTAAATAGCTCGTAAAGCAAAGTCAAGTTTGCGGTTATAACCATAAATAGCTCGGGGTTAGTTTTGAAATCAATTCAGCACAATGTTTTATTAAATTAGCAGGTATTTGTTACACCTGATGGTTTAGGAGAATTTAAACTCTTCAGAACAATGAAGGGCAAATTTTAAAACAATGTTTGAAGTAATAGTCTAAGGTATACTTTTACTATATTAAAATGACAATACATCTGAATAAATCATTATCTCCAGCAAGTTTTGATTTAGAAATATATTCTGATATAGAAAATTGATGAAAAAATTTATATATTTAGTCTAAATATAAATCATTAATGAAAAAAAACCGAACTACAACAGAACATCATAGTACTTATGACAGATTTCTTTAACAGCACATAATATTGCATCTATTGAAAAATTGTATCCTGTAACTTAAATACGACCAGAACCATTACCGAGCCAAGTTTTTATATACTGCTAGTCTATACTGCTTATTTTTTTTTTTTTAGTAAATTAATTAATAATAAATAATTAATAAATTTTAATAAGAAATGATTATAAGAGTATCGACGTTCAGACAACTAATTGGAATGGAGATGGTCAAGTTACCATGTAAATAAGAGATTAATTTATATTTTTCCCAGAATCTTAATTTGTATGTTGTTTTAGATAACTTAGAAAACACACATAGCAAGGAAATATGTCTATAACTTCCAAACTCAGATCTACAACCTGATTTAGAAACTGTTAAGACTAGCAATTTTAACCATTCAGGATACATTAAATATTTAAGGTCGGATTAAAAATGCAAGTCAAAAATGGGTGCAATAAGAATAAAATGATCTGTCTAAACAAAATAGTATTAAATTTAATATATGGTTCTCAATATTAATGCTCTGTCTCCTTCCACTGGTAGTGTTTAATCTACAACTTACTCTAAGTCCAGTACAAAAAAAAAAAAAACAAATATATAGTAATGAAAGGTTTTTTAATAAACATTTATATACCATTAATAAATAATAAGTAAACTAACAATTCAATATGATTAAAATCAAAATACCCACAAAATAACAAATAGTAATAACAAATTGCTTATAATTTGTTGAGCTTAAAGAAACTAGTCTATATTTAAACCACAGCAGATTTTTTATTATTACTTATTACCAGACTGCAGAATAACAATCTTGCATTCAGAATAAAAATCTTTTTTCATAACTTGCTTACTGTATCATATAAATCAGTTCTACGTTGCTTGAATGTAGGAATCGACTGGCGAACAGTATCACATTCTTCTAAATCTGAAAGCAGCAATGAATCAATTAAATCAAACTGGAAGAAAAAATTATTAAATCCTAACTACATAAAGCAAAGTGGTTCTCATTCTATTTTTTAGTATAAAGTAGATTCCTATGAAAATCAAACAACTGTTAAAGACAGCTATTCGATCTGATATAACTGATCTAATATTTCATATAAAATGTTGTATGATTTCTCAAGAATGAATTCAGAATTTCAGTTTACTCTTGTTGACAATACAAAAATTTTAAATTGATAATGAATAAAAGGTAGTGGAAGAGATGTATAAAAATTATTTTAAAAATATATTAATTGAACAATTAAAGCAACATCTACTACTTTAACCTGATTTTTCATTATTTTGTTTGCGATTCAATTATACCCAAATGTCTTCAAATTTTTGTGAAATTCAGTTGATTGATTACTAGCTATTAGGTGGAATGATATATGTGCAATGGTTTTTCTTAAAATTTTACATTTCAAAATGGCAGCCAGTAAAACAGAAGGAAAGAACATTACTTATTAGCCCTTATTCATAGAGTCACTGCCTGGTAGGTCCTCAAAATACTAATTTTATTACACACTATTTATAAAAAAAAGTGTTAAGGATCTACTCAACACTCATCAATATGTGAAGTGTACCTAGAAATAAAATTTTCAATTACTGTTGAGGTTTGCTTCATACTAATAACACTAATATGATTCAAAGAGTTTTCGTGTTCTAAGTTTATAGTATGATTCCAAAGCCATCAACAATAAATTAAACTACATAAATTTTGTGAATGAAAACTTCAGCTGATAGAAACATTTGCTAACAAATAATTTTAAAGGCCAAAAATTGACAATGCAGTGTAATAAACTTAATTAATTCCATTTAAACTATTAAAGATATCAAGTAAATAAATACATAAAAAGAGTTGATCAATAAATATTTTCAAATAATTAGTTATAAACTATTCTAATTTTGGATTCTGGGGTTTAATTTTAGCCTTATATCAATGACATTAATAGATGAATGTATAAAACAAATCAACACTTGCAAACAAATTACTATCTATAAAGAAAAATTTTAGGTCGACTAACTGTGATCAGAGTTTTCATTCGATTCTTTTTTCCTAATGTGTACATTGTGATCATTCAACTAGTGAACAATAAGCAATCCCCACAACCCAATAAGATGAGGACAATACATATGATGAAAATGAGAGTCTTATACAGATCCAGGCTGATCATTCCAGAGAAGTATGGTTAACTAAACCCAACCAATAAAGTACTCATATACCATCGAAGTATGCTCACACATGACCTTATACCTAATGATTGGAAGCTCTCCACATTTGTCTTCATTAAGAAGCCTGGCATCCTTGGTGACACTATTTCATATAGGCCTTTATACAAACAATTTCTGTAAGCTGTTTGAAAGGTTATTGGTGAATCAGTTGCAACTGGGAGATAGAAGCTAGAGGTGGTTTGAATGACAGGCAGTTTGGGTTTAGGCCGGGTTGCTCTATTGTTAATGCACCCACTTCTGTTTTACATTTGGCAGAAGGGGCGGCTAATGGTATCTGGCGGTCCAGGAGAATTTCTGCTGTGGTTATCCTGAATGTCAAAAATGCCTTTAATTCGGTGACCTGAGAATCCATTTTTGGAGCAATTGAGAGTAGGGGCATCTTGCTGTATCTGTTGCTGGACCCACTCTAAGGAATCTTGTGTAAAACAGAGTACTACAAATGCCATATCTGAAAGGAGTCTCTTCCATCGCTTTCACTAAAGACCTGGCGCAAGTTGTTGTCGCCAAGGCAGAAGTAGATATCATATCAAGGATTAATTGGTCCATTGCTATGGTTGATGCGTGGCTCTCCAGGCAAGGTCTCTGCCTGGCTCCTCAGAAGACCAAAGCTATTCGCAGGAAGGAGGTACCTCAAACTGACTTGGTTTGCAGTGAATGGACATGTCGTCATCCCAGAAATTGATGTCAAGTATCTAGCATCAGGCTGGATGGCAGCACTCCTTTACCTGCACATCAATCAAGTTGCAAAACAGGTTGAGAGGACCGTTTGGGATCTGAGCAAGCTGTTGAAAATGTTAGAGGCCCTAAAACGTCCAAACTTAGTGTTTATTCCCATGTAGTAAACTCTATACTATGTATGGACTACAATTGTGGCACAAAGCTTTGGATGCTGCAAAGAACTGACATTGGTTAGAATGTACAGAGGCATATGGCTTTGAGGGTCTGCACAGCTTATAGGGCTGTTTCAGCGGAGGCAGCTTTCCTTTTCATAGGGATGCCTCCCTTTGGATTTCGTGCACAGATGCAGTGTGGGATGTATTTGGCTGCAGATAGACAGGCCACATATGACCTTTTACTGGAAAGCTGGCAGTTCAATGGAATGCCACAATTGAAATATGGACTTACTGCAGAGATTAGCCCACAGTCCTTAGGGGATTTGGTGAGCTCACTTATGAGTTCACGCAATTCTTGATGGACCATGGCTATTTCCGACAGTATTTATTCAAAAGAAGAGAGGATGACAAACTGCACCCATTCTGCAGTGAGCTTTACGATGCGGACCATGTGGTGTTCTGCTGCTACAGATAGGAGGCTTTAAGAAGTAATTACGGTCATCTGGACCTTTTAACGCCTTTATAATGTTATCTATAAGATGCTACAAGATGACAGAACTAGGAATTCAATTTCCAGTATGAGGGTACCATTATCTGCTGTAAGTAGTCAGAGACATAGGATAATGTGTCACCTGTGTGCAGCACAGAGACAATACTAGAGGATACGGTAGGGTTAGCTAGGGGGGTAGTTGGGGGGCCTTTGAGGTTGCCACTGTTGATGAGGGTGTGCCCAAGACTCCCACACCCATACTGAGAAGGCTCAAAATGAGAGAAGGGAACAACAAGAGAAAAACAACACAAGGAAATATAAACAAGAACCCCGCATGAAACAAGCAGAGTTATGCTGAAATATACGGTCTGCTGTTTAAGGGAGAGGTGTTTTAGTAGATGAAAGTCCAATACTAGCATCTTACACGAGCAAATGGTGGCTGGTAGAGCTTTCTCCTCCTCCTATGAGAGGGGGGAACCACCACAGTACACCAGTATCCACTGTCTATTATTCAAATCTGTAAAAAAGCAACTAACTTTTACCAGGATTCAAACCACAGAATCTTCAATTTCAAAAATTAGCTGTTAAACCACTGATTTGCATCGATGAATTAACAACTAGATCAGCCCAGTGGTACTTAAGTAATTTGTTCCTGAAAAAATAATCTTTAGTTTTTTTTTTAATATGTCATCAATCACTTGACTGGTTTCATTTGCTAGTCTGTCCAGTCTCTTCTAGACTAACATTTTAATTCCAAAAAATATATTAATTATACATCTTCAGTTACATTCTTTATATACCCCAAACCTGGGATACAACTCAAACATTGTAAGTGTTTGAGTTTGTTCATTCCTCATTTACAGTAGTGTATGTGTTAATTTAATACATTATTTCAAGGTAAAAGTGGTATCAATATATTTTACCCTGTTGTTTGGTTTATAACCTGCTCCGACTAAGAGTATTTTCATATAAAGCTGTAATATATTTTGAAATTTTAGTTTTACGGTAATGAATCAATCATGTCCAACATCCCAGAGGGAAGTGACTGACAGTTAGTGGGTACCAGTGACCCAGAATTAGGAAGGCAGATACTCAGTCAGTTTGACTATCACCATAATTTTAATCTCTATTAGACTTGACACAAAGAGAATAGATACATTATAATAGAAACCACTGTAATAAAATCTATACCTGAGTGTAAATGCAACATCAGATAATGAGTAAATAAGTAACAGTTAGACTAAATAAGTGTGGGGTTAAAAAATAGACATTGAAAAAAGGAAAAATATTTACTGAAACAGGATATAGAATGAATAAACAGTTAATGCAATATGATGGATTTGAGATAGAAAGCATATCTAGGCTTGATGATGAAAATATAGATAAGAATTTTTGTGAGACTATTAATTTTTAATCTGAAAGAAATGAAATTTGAGTTCTGTCGTAGGGTCAGTTGATCTGCAAATAAATCTATTATTATTAGGAAATCTGTAAATAAATCTGAAACTACATGTCATAATAAATTATCTACCTACTGAATTTTTTAATGATCCCCAACTTAACTGTATTTTATTAGTGAATATATACAATCATTGTTTTTAAACATTTTAGTTCACTCAACCAAAAGGAAAAACAGAGTGTTAAAAAGTAAATTTGTTTTAGAAATAATAAAATTGAGGTAAGAGGAAAGATACTAAATCAGGTGTCAAAAATATTTCGCCAAGAGAATATTACTAAATTAGTTAATGGTAAGTCCTCTAAAATCTTAAATTTAGAAATCTCAGATAAAGAACTTCCTTAATGTTATACAGGTTCAGACTTCTCTGAAATTTGACATTCAAGTAAAATTAAAAAGTGGAAGATAGGTTGTGACATAAGATTGCATGGAGCAGGGCCATAATGTTTTAAAGAGAATTTTTATCGCTAATGCATTAGCCAAAGACGCTCCCTTAAATCTGAGGGTCAGTTTGCTCCACATTCAATTCATCAATCCTCAGAAACAGTTGTTCATCCAGTAAATTTATGATTTAGTGGTATTTTTTTTCTTTAACAGATGACTTCAATACTGAGGGGCTCAAATGTTTCTTTTGAGGTGGTGTATGTATTTTTGAGATTGTTTTTTATTCAGATAAAGCATGGTTAACCATCATGGTTATTAATGACTGGATACATTAATAACAAGTCAATACTAACAGTCAATAATAAAGAGTATGAATTTCTGAGAATACTCATATTTAGCATTAAGACAACATTAAGTCCTTTCATAAAATAGTTGTCTGGTGTGTGATTCATGACAAAAAGTGGATAGACCCATATATTTTACGCAACATTATTTAGAAATAACAAATTTTGTAGCTTTTGCATGAAAGTGA
Source organism: Zanna intricata (assembly GCA_010016005.3). Lineage (NCBI taxonomy): Eukaryota > Metazoa > Arthropoda > Insecta > Hemiptera > Fulgoridae > Zanna > Zanna intricata. Next base: position 6,936 of record JAAAKQ030130160.1, on the reverse strand, counting down.
AGAGTGAAACTGTTGGCTACAGCAAGATGATACTACATACCATACTGCCAATTCAGCTGGAGTTATGTGAATTTTTTGATGATCTTATAATTTCCTGCAAACTATGGCCTCCACAATCTATGGATCACTCGCCACCAAATATTTATTTATAGGGTCATCTGAAAGACACTGTATTCAAGAACAACTCACATGCTTTGAAAAAACTGAGAAAAAAAACAAAGGCAGCATCTTTAATACCAATACACTAAGGAAAGTTGTACTGAACATGAAGAAAAGAGTTGACGCCTGTATTAACTCTCAAAATGGATATTTTGGAATATTTATTGTGATACAGAAGTGGAAAAAATTAAAGTATACACTTGCTTAGTTTCTGTATCATATAAATTAATCATGTCATTAACTAAACGTAGTTTGTTTTATTTATACATAGGCTTCAAGACTTTATGAACATCTGTATAATTATACATACATATATAAACACTTATCATTTATAAAAACATGTAAAAGCTGTTGTTGTAATTCATAATTGTGAAAACAATCACCTAGAAACACAAAAAAACACCAACCAAGCTTGGCACACACCAGTTTATGTAAAAAGCTTTCTGAATCCACAGATTCATCATTAAATCATTAATACCTGATGTAGTATTTCACAACTAATGAATCTAGGAATTAAAACCTTATTATAAATTTATGTTTTTTTTTTATTAAGCCTCTTGATATATTCATGGGTGGATGTTAGTAATCCAAGAGAGAATTATAAAGATTGATAGGTTGATATAAAAAAGATTTTAAGACATACAAAAAAACGCTATAAAAAAAAAAAAAAAAAAAAAAAAAAAAGTTTTGTGAATCTTATAAGTTGATTTAGTAAAAGAAAATAGAGCAGAAGTTAAAATGGCAGAATTCTAACCTTTACTAGAATATAAAATGCAAATAAATAAGCGTGTAGGATGCAGTAAGTGTATTACAAAGAAAGGTAATCACAGAAGAAAGAAAGATACAGAGAAATTAAGAAATCAAAAAAAAGAAAAGATGTAAAAATACCAATATCAGCTATAACAATTTCTTCTTTAAATTCAGCTTGCTTAATCACTTTTCCCCACGGACTGACAATAATGCTATGTCCATAAGCCTTATAATCGGAATTAGCATCTTGTGCTGGTGAGCATGCAGCAACAAATATTTGTTCATCATTTGCCCGTCCTCTCATTAATAATTCCCAATGCAAGGGACCAGTAGTCATGTTAAAAGCACCTGGTAATAATAACATGCTTATGCCTGCAAAAATAAATACTTAATTAAAACCCAAAATTACATATTAAATGATAAATATTAACTACATGTAAATCTGGTTAGATTAATATATAGGTGTATCACATAGTTCTCCAGGACTTTAATACCTATTCTATTCATGAAAATAATGGGAAAAGTTCATATAAACATATATCCTAAAATACTTCATTTGTGAGTTATCACCAGTGAAAGATTTTGGTCAGATTTAAATGGCCACATTTTATTGCTTATAATTATGGATGGAAGTGACTTGTCATTACCTACATTGTAGCTACAAAAAAATTTTGACAGTTAAAATGAGTCATTTTTCCTTTTTACCTGCATACATACTATAGTTCTTGTTTTTTTTTTATCTTCTTGCTATACCGGATTATTGTAAACTGAAGCAGCCACATTCACTGTTATTAATCTTTATCTATGAGCGTATCATGCGGGTGCAGTATATTATTTTATGTATCCTGTGTAATTCATTTAATAGTGATTTAATTATGACTTTGCGAAAAATATTCGTGACAGAGGAAAAGGCGCACATTTTCTGGTGGTTAGAGAATGGCAAGACTAATAAGGAAATTGTGCAAGAATTAGGCATAGGTCATTCAACAATATCGGTGATATGGAAAACCTGTGAAAAAATTAAGAAAAATTTTTAAACAAATTCTATGAAATCAAAAAAATTACGACCTTGTCAACATACCTACCTAGACCAGGCGATGTTAAAATGGTTTAAATACAAGACGGCTAGTGATATTTTTATTACCGCCCCCCCCCCCTATATTGCAAACTAAGGCGAATGATTTTTCTAAAAAAAACATTCGATAAACCACATGAAATAACTTCAGCTTGGATACAACGGTTCCATCAGCATTACGATATTGTGTCGGGGTGAATAAGCGGCGAGGCCACAATAGATCCAACTGGTGTATCAGAAAAATTACTAGAAATCTTTTGGCCAAAATTAAAAGAGGACTACTTGGATGAAAAACAACAGCTGATGAATCTGGTCTTCTTTAGTAAACTGACAACAGAAAAACCCTCCGGCTTAGAGGTAAAACGTGTTCAGGAGATAATTATCAAAAGAAAAACTAACAGTACTAATTGTTACAAATATGACTGGAACTGAAAAAGAAAACTTTTGGTTATAGAGAAGAGTGCACATCCCCTTTTAAAAATTTGAAATCACTTCCAGTTATCTATGAAAAGAACAAGAAAGCCAGGATGACAAGCGACGTCTTTCTTTACATCTTGGTTATGAAAATGGGACCGTAAATTAAAGATTGAAACTGATAAAATACTGCTGCTCATTAACAACTATCTGGCTGATCCACTCGTTTAAAACCTTTCGTGAATAAAAAATTAGCGTTCTTACTACCGAAAACAACTGCAGTCTTACAATCCTTAGATCAATGCGTGATCAAGACGAAAAAAGTCCACTACAAAAAAAATTTTACCACTGATTCTGGATTTAGATAAAAAAAAAAAAGGGAACAAATAACTACTATAGGGATGCTGTAATTGTGTAACAAGATTGTGGAATGAGGTTTTTCCAGTGATTGCAAAAAGTTGCTTTCGACAAGCTGGATATTATTACCACAGGCTGGGGAAGTTACTTTTGTTGCATGTGAGAAGAATCTTTAGAGGAATGGGGCAATATTCTGTACAATTCATTCATCTCATCCTCTGAAGATATAACTTAACGGTGATTTTGGAAGTTAAAAAAAAACTCACAAACGAAGATTATAGAACATATCTTCATATAAACTTTTTTCATTATTTTCATGAGTATGGAATAGGTTTATGAAAGTCCTGGGAAAACTCTTTATGATACACTCTGTGTATATAAAACATTACATTTTTTTAATCTTGTTTAATGTAGCTAAAGGAATAAATAAAACTATTCAAAGATATTAAATTAAAATATCAGAAGTATTATCAAATAATTATAAGTAAAACAAACTTAATAAATTATAAACTTACATATAAATTAAGTAGAAAAATATAAATGAACTTTCTGAGCATCAATTTAAAAAAGTTTCATGTAAGTTATATGTGATAACACAAGGGACAAGCCATTTCCAAAAAATAATACTCTCCTATTCCAAATATATCATACACAGTAAATGTAAAATGGTTTCCTATAGCCTACTTCACTAAACCAAAATACTGTGTAGCACATCAACATGCCAAGTTTGGTTAAATGTACATGATATTCTGCCCTAAAAATTTCAACCTCACTTTGTTCATTACATGTTTAAAGAATATTATTATTATCAGAGAAAGCAGTTACGACTGGCGCCTTTTGTACTTCAGATATTGAAAGGGGTACATTAACTTGATGGCTTCTACATATGTCTTTCAAAGTGGTTTACATATATATATATATATATATATATATTTGTCTAATCAGTCAAGGGTGGATAAAAATTAGTAATAACAAAACTAAAATAAATGTATACTAAAATCTCATTATTCTTGCAACTGATTTTCATGATTTCATTACTAACATCACTATTAAGGGATACATGTATTTACCTTCATAAATAATATTTTCCTGTATATCATAATTTATAGCATGATAATGAACTCTATTATTTTAAAGTAACAATAAAACTGATCGTCTGCCAATGAAATATGAATATTTAGCTAGAATAAAGGATAAATATTTCTGTATATTATTTATATATTACACACTTTACGCAATATAATATATTTTTTAAAAATTTTATTTATAGACAAATATTTGTTCCGTCAAAAAAAAATTAAAACAGCAGTACTATATTAACAAAAAGATAACAAGTTTTGCTTTCTTTTAACAGAACAAATATTTTTTCTATTAATTTAAAAAAAAATTTAATATTTTAATCAATAAACAATTTTTGTAATTTTGTATAAATGTAAATAAATTAAAAATTAAAAAACATTACTGAAGACATGCTCAGGCCCAAAAGCGCTTTGATGAGCAGAAAAAAGTAAAGATAAGAATGTTTTTTTGCAGAAAGGCTGAAAAATATATATTATACTACATATAGAGCTAAATTTTGCACGTAAAGGAAGTATGGACTACAAGAAGTTTAATCAAAATAAATAAATATTTATATATTATAGCACAACAAAAAAAATTAATATCAACAAACCAGTGATGCATGTATTCTTATAACAAATGTTTTTGGGTGCAGTTTGTATGGATGTGTGTGTTACCACAATGGAGGTTTATTTTTAAGTTTTATTATTTGAAGTTTTATTTTTTTGTTAAAACTCCGGCACTTCTGTTACAAGATCTGTTAACTTGTTTTACAAAGTAAAACTTGCAGATATGAAATCGCTTGAGAATTCATGCAATCCTTTATAAGTAATCAGTTCATTTCATTATGACCAGAATACATGACATCAATTAAATGGCACCAAGATAATCATGCATACGTTTTTGACCGGAAGAACACATAGCAAAGACATTCAATGTTACAGCAATGGGCCTGTTAAATTGGATTAACAAAAGCACATGAGATAAAAAGTAATGCTGGACACACGTTTCCACAACATTGGATAACTGATACTCGGACAAAACTTCCTATATTTTTTTTTTTTAGACAGATCTATTGATACAGTAACATATACCATCAAAACCAATAACTAAGGAATGATCTATCTATATTAATATTAGTGGTGAGTATAATGTGTTACCACTTTCGAAACAGCTGGTTCTACCGTATCAAATTTAATCACAAGTATAATAACTACGTGGAACCACAGAGCGGTGCATATGTGCAAAACATAGAAAAGTGTCAAGAAATACATTTTAATGGAATAATAGCACTGAAGTACAGCAAGACACCAGTTGGATTCATATTTAACACAATTCCTACAATATGTTACAAATAATTCACAGAGATGCTTTAAACATTTCTGGTCATCATTAATCAACCACCTGCATAAATAAATTTCAGAAAACGCATCAATACTTATACTTAAAATATCAATCAATACTACTATCAATTAAAGTAATATAATATTGATATGTGAATTTAAATAACTGTAACAATATTCTTTATCAAAAAAAGGAAATGTCCCTCTTAATACATAAGTATCATTAAAACTATATATTCAAAATGGATTTAATTTTTTAAAAGATTAGTAAATATTGTTTATGAATCATTATTCATTTCTTACGATAATACTGAAGTTTACAAATATGTTTGTCTTTTAATCTTACCTTACATTTAAGGTCTAAACTAGGCTTATAAGATAATATAGTATTTTTCTTCTTTTTTCTAATATAATTATTTTTGTTTTAATACGTTAAATTTGTAGAGTGAAGTGATAAAACTTGTATGATCTTTGTCAATAGATACTGTTATATTTTTGGTTAAAAGCTTAATGTTCAAGCAAAAAAAATTTGAAGAAATTATGTCAAGATATGAAAATTTGCATTCAGATAATCGTATCAATGTAGAACCACATAGTAGTGCATTTATATTATCATTTTCGATATGACGTTACATCTAATAAATCAGTGAGAGCTGGGAGGCATTCACCGAAATCGTGTCTGTTACCTGAAGCTGTAATATAACGCGGGCTTCGGGCAGCTTCGTGCATGTTCGGGCCTCTGTTGATCGGAGTGTGCTCGAACGTGCTCGGAGCTGGCTCGCGCATTCGAACGCTCGGTTACTATCGCAAGTCTCCGTTTCGGTTCGTAACATTCCCGGCTGAGCTTAAACATCATTATTCAGGTAATAAATAATTCATTATATATCTTGAGGTAAAATATTTAGTGATTTCAATCAAAACATCCTTAACCTAGAAATTATTTTCTAAAGTTGTAAATATTATCAAAAATTAATAAACTCTTTAAAAAGTAATAAGTACAAAGATGTTCAATTTATTTTGTTTGATAATTGCAACAGTAACCATTTCAAACACTACGTCCAAGAAGACGTTGTCACGTTCAAATCTCACCACGCATCGTAGATACACGCATTTATTTATTATTTTTTTTTTTTTTTATAAAAAATAAAACACAAAGTACAGAATATCCTTTTTACTCTGAGGTAACAGTGTAATATATTGACTTGCTCAAAAGAATGAAGTTATAAAAAATACCTTTTGAAAGCATATACAATTATTGATTTAAAATTTAAAACATTTGGATTGTATTAACTTTTTGTCATAAATATTTCTTTTATTTTGTATGAAGATAGTGTTGGGTAGATAGTATATGGACATACAATAATAAAATATCTTTTTTTTTCTTTTCTTTTTTTGTTCAACCTCCGGAATCACCATTAAGGTATATCTTCAGAGGATGAGATGAATGAATTTTAGTGTGTGTAAAAAATGCCATGCCTGACCGGGATTCGAATCCAGCACCTCCATATGAAAGGCCGAGACCGCTACCACTCACACCATGGAGGCCGGCAATTATATTATTATAATATAATGCCATAGAGGCAGTTTATATTATTATAAGTTAGTTAAAATCTTGTTTATTTATACAATTAGAATTTAAAACCGATTCACTTAATTTACTTAAACAGAGTAAATTTAGTTAAATATATGTAAGCGATAGTTAACTACTAGCCATGCGAGGATAATTGGTAAATTAATTAAAATAAAAATACTCTGGTAAGAATGAAAAACTGTATAATG
>JAAAKQ030130083.1:0-10423 GCA_010016005.3 Zanna intricata | reverse complement strand
AATGATCTAACGATACTTAATCCCAATCCGAGGCAAAATAATTGTTCAAACACATACATATTGAATTCAATAACGAACTGTTTTTTCACTAAAAATTTGTTTATATCTACGTTCACCACAGGGATTAAATTTATAAAAAAAATTATTAATCTCGCTGAAAGGAACTTGTATGGATTACATAACTTTTATATAAACTGTGCAAGACATTGATTCTCAAACTTTTTCGCCCACCGCCAACATTGAGAATCAAATGTTTTCTAGCGTCCCCACCAAAATTTTTAAACTTACCATCTGTTAAGAATAATAATTTAATTGCTGTTTTTAAGATGCGCTCTTAAAAACAGCAATTGCAATTACTGATTTTAAACGTGGCATATATTATTTCTGAGTTGAAACGTTAAGCCCACTAACTGCTCTAGTTGTTAACGTGACATTGCAAATCAGCTGATTTCGAAGTCGAGAGTTCTAAATCCTAGTAAAGATCGACTCCCACACTTCCTCAGGAGTAGTCAACCTGAGATTGTACAAAACTACACTTTACATACATACATGTCATTCTCATTTATCCTATGAAATAATACCTTACATTAGTTCTGGAGGGTAAACAAAAAAAACAGAAAGAGAGTTGAAACTTACGTTTTACTTTACATTTTAGTTTTAAATATCAGGAAAACATAATTTTTGCCTTTTTTTTTAATCAGCCATCTTACTATCGAAGGAAGGAATATCGCCTTTGATAATGTATACGATGCAATACATACATAATATTAACTACTAAATTGTCTAACACCTAAAAAAATTATGGGATATTTCTTCACTGTCATACAAAACTGACAGGAAAATTCAGTAATTGGTGGTATGAACTGTGCAGAGGGTATATAATTCTTATTAGGATCGAACCTTTTAAATGAAGATAAAGGCAACGAAACGTAAAATATTAAAGGAGCATTTTGTTTTAATTTGTTCAACTCCTTCAGTTATCTATGGGCGTTCTATTGCCCCCCTAAAGGCCTCCACCGCCCACAAGGGGGCATTATAGCCCACTTTGAGAAAAAATGGTCTAAGAAAAACCTAATCAGATGAGTTTTTATCTAATTTCAAGAAAGTGTTATTAAAATAGGTTAGTCTAAGAACTCATATATTCCAACAAAACCACGTATTAAACAAACGTATATCCCCAACGCTCGATTGACTGACTAGATTTCCCCCCTCCACCCCCGCAAATAAGTTATTATTACTAGTATAATAAGTTCACATAATGCAATAAGATCATAATATTGTACTTACAGGAATACATGTCAAATAAATCTATATATACGTAGTTCGCTTTAAAATTAAAATAAAATATAATTGCATTAAAACCAGTTTTATTACTAAGTTTTTGTTTTTATATTTTTAAATAAAAGAAACTGACATTAATAGCAAATTTTATAATATAAAAATAAAAAATGTAAACTGTATTAAAAAGTAAGCCACTTAATCTAATACACGGTATTTATCTTATAATAGTTAAAAACAACATTTTACTCGTATTTTATATATATAGTACATGTTAAGATTAGTACAGAAGTAGATTTCGACTAGTCACGCAGTTTATTAACATATATTTAGATATTATAATACAATCTCCCACACTCACTCTCGCTCTTTCTCTGTTTCTATATACCTTTTCCTACATAATTATGGATTAGATAAAACATTACCACGTTATGATTTGATACACCCATAGTAATAATCGTTCTTTTATTTAAGCATTTCCCACTTCATTATCATAAATATTTAGCAGTCTAATGGCTACTATTATAATTATTTAAATAATTTTACGGTAAAGTACTACTGTAACGTTTATTTTATTTATAGCCAATTTTTAACTATCTATCAGTAATCTAAAACGATAAATCGAACTTTGATGCGGTAATGCATTTATAGCAAGTATTTTCAAAATGTTTTCATACTCCTTTTATCTTCGTAATATATATATATATATATTTATTTATTTATTCATATACGTGAAGTCTGTTAAGCAGAAAATAAATATTCAGAAATCGAAGGAAGGCCTTCCTGGTCAAGGGTCATCTTCAATTTACTGACGACCGCTTTAAATCGTAAAAACCATTTGTATCATTGCGTACGACCTAGAGGTGTTCTGTGAATGTTTTCCCGTGTTTCACGCAAAAGTTACAAAAATTAAAAAAATTCCCTACTAACACTTTTTTTTCCTTTTTTTTTTAACCTCCAGTTGAGTATTACATCAGAGGATGATGAAGATGAATGATGTGTAGCGTGTGTGAAAAATGCCATGCCTGACCGGGATTCAAACTCAGGACCTTCGGATGGAAGGCTAAGACGCTAGCACTCGCGTTAGGGAGGCCGGCCCCTACTAACAATTAAACACATTGTACTCAAGAACTACTAACATACGTTGTACTAGATCAACCCAGCTGGTCTAGTGGTTAACGCGACATCGCAAATCAGTTGATTTCGAAGTCAAGAGTTCTAAGGTTCAAATCCTAGTAAAGATGAAAATTTTTATATGGATTTGAATACTATATCGTGGATACCGGTGTTCTTTGGTGGTTGGATTTCAATTAAATCACACTTCTCAGGAGTGGTCGACCTGAGATTGTACAAGACTACATTTCATTCACATCATTGTTATTCATCCTCTGAAGTAATACCTTATGGTTCCGGAGGCTAAACAGAAAAAGTGAGAGAGGCCCTTATCCAATGAATAGTAGGAGTTTTAAACGAATTCGATATTTTACTTAATAAAAAAGTTATAGCGGAATTTTGTTTTGTTCGAAAAAGTCTCCCCATGGTCTAATTTCGCCCATTAATGAACTCGACCGGATTGGTCGTTTCAATTAACCACACTTGTCAGGAGTGGTCGACCTGAGATTGTAGAAGACTACACTTCATTCACATCATTCTGTTCTTCCTCTGAAGTAATACCTTATGGTAGTTCCGGAGGCTAAACAGATAAAGAAAGAAACACATTTTACTCAACATGTAGTAACAGATTGTAGATAAAAAAACCATGAAACCTAAACAAGACATCTACAATCCAACAACATGTGATTACAAAAGAGATTATGCGGAGCACGATGCTGTCAACCGCACAACGTAAGTATCTCCATTGGCGATAAATTAAAAATGTTCCTTTATTTTCTGAACAGATCTGGAATAAGTTGTAATACTTTCCTAGCATTGGTTATTTATTCTTTTATAATGGAAAAATAATTATACATGAAAACCGTTATCTAAGATTTATTTTTTGTGGTGCTGTGATTTATGAGAAAATTTTATTGTAAAACTATCATTGTACTTTTAAATAAACAAAAAAAAAGTATTAAAAATTCAAAAAAATCGGTATTTTTTATTTTTTCAATTCTCTCACCTCCAAAATCACCACCCAAGAAAAAATGTTTTATTTTCCTACGTTTACTTTGTTAAATGGAAATTCAAAAAAAAAAAAAAATCCACTGAAAAACCGTTACGTAAAATTTTTTTTTGGAGGGTGGGGGATGAATTATGATGACATTTTATTGTAAAAACCAATAAATTATATTGTCAAATCTCAAACACCACAACAATTTCGCTCTGCTTGTTGTAATGAATAAGTGGTTGAGTAAAATAGATATCAAATACATAGAGTTCAACATCTACTTTTCAGTTAAGCCTGATACTTTCTTCCCTCCTAGAGTTATGTTGATATAGGTTACAGAATAAATGAAGATATTTCTTTAATTTCGTTTATTGGATGACAATATCAAACTCATATTATTAGTACAAGTTTAGATAATCATATTTTTTTTTTTTTAATTCAAATTAATATACAGTACTAAATTATTATTTTTATCGTACCAAATAGATCCCACTCAACTATTCGAGTATAATCCCTTCAAAAATACTCTTGCAAAGGGCAGACTTTAATCCCTAAAATTATTTTCCTAAGAGCTTCCATGCCGCAGTCAGCAAAATGTTTTTTGTATTTTTTTATTTTAGTAATATACATAAAAAATGTAATTAAAATTGAACAAAATAAAATAAGTTTTCTGAAATATAAAATATGTAAATTTTTATTATAAACAATATCTATTATATATGTAAAAAATCTGACGCGGATACCACAGGATTTCCTTGTTCGAAAATCCAAAAATAATACAATTCTAAATTACAATTTTTAGTTAATATTAAATAATCAGATTTTTCACAAAATCTATACTATGTAATAAGCCTATTAAGTTAGATATACCCATTTTTTAAGTCCATAAAATTTTATTTCATTAATAACTTCTAATTTTTTGTCATTTTTTATTGTTATTATTGAACTATATTTTATTGTACAACATTTTTTTACAGTCACGCGTTAGTAATTATTAATAAACCAATAGATTTAAATAAAAAAAAAAAAAGTTATAAAAAGAAAAGGAGATGAAATCTGATTTGAACCGATATGTGTTTCGTTGTAACTTTCAAATATTTCATTAATTAAAAATTTCTTTGACTATAACTCTGGAACTAATGAAAATAAATATCACTTATGATAATCGTTGAAAAGCTCTCATTGAGTGCTTAGTACTGCAGTTAAGAAAAAGTCCAAAAACCAATTTTTTTTTTTTATTTTGGGCATTTTCGGACACTTTTAGCTCAGTTGATTGCAATCATAAGGGGAGGTCACAACTAGATGTTACAACAGTTCTAAATTCAAAATTTCCAACAACCTACGACTAATCGTTTTTGAGTTATGCGAAATACGTACGTACAGACGTCACATTGAAACTAATCAGAATAGATTCAGGGATGGTCAAAAAGGATATTTCCATTGAAATCTGAAATCTTTCGCGATGACAATACTTCCTTCACTTCATTCAAAAAAGTAAAAATTCATAAAAAGATCGGTTTGTTAAAATTTATCAGGCGAAACGGTCTGTAATAACTAATCTATAATGATAAAATTTTATAATTAAACAAAATATTTGGTTTGGTTTTTTTTTTAAATGTAGAATAATGTGCAAAACGGTTATTTCTAAGCCCATATTAAATAGTATTGAATTTCGCTAATTTATAATTTAATATTAGCAAGTTATATAGTAATATTAACGGATGTTATACAAAATTCGCTAATCATTAGATTATACAGTTTATTTTAGCAAGTTAAGACTATTTAATATGCAAAACATACTACTATGGGTAAACAGCGTTAAATATCTTTAAGTGAGAGAGGGCCAGTTTTTTTTTGTTTCTTTTCATAACAGTGCAAATATTTAATGACAGTCAATTAAATAAAATTGATAGAAATTGTTTAATCATTATTATTATTATTATTACTACAATATTTATTTTATATATATATATATATATATATATATATATATATATAAACTTTATTTATGCCTGCTGTATCTGCATGACGATACATTTAGTATTAAATATTAAATTCTGATGTACATATCATATAACCGGTTATCTTATAACGCAATTAACAAAAAAGAAATTTGACTCAAGATTTTCCTACATCAGAAATTTATTTTGTAATTTTAAATTATTTAGATTATCTAATTAAATATATAAAGCAGCAATAATAAATGCAGTAAATAAAATACAGTGGATTCCGGATAATTGGACCACTTTGGGACAGGAATAGTATGGTATTATTAAACGGCTGTTAAGCCTATTAGGCCTATTAAGCGATATAATGAAAAATTAGGAGATATACATAAATACAGTACAGTACATACTAAGTATTATTCAACAGGACTTAATGAATTATTATTCAGAATTTTATTTTTAATTCAATATTTAAATAACAAAAACAGCATTTTTAAATTAGAAAATAATTGTTTTGTAATCTTGCATCATTATTAAAAAATCTGATGTGGACGCCACATACTTCCTTGTATGCCTATTAAATTATATATATATATATATATATATATATATATATATATACACACATTATTTTAAAATGAATAATAAGTAAAATTTTATTTCATTAGTAAGATATTTTTTCATTTTTAATTTTTTTTATCATTGATTATTATTTATTGTATTTTTTGTACAACCACAAGTTAATAATTTATGAATAAATCAATATAATTAAATTAAAAGAAAAAAAACAGGTTAAAAAAAAGGAGATGAAATCTGATCTGAACCGATTTGTACCCTTGTAAGATCCAAAAATATTTAATTATTAAGATTTTATTCGACTATAACTCTGGAACTAATGAAAATAAATACCACTTATATATCCTTAAAATTATCGTTATAAGTACCAACATATATTTTGTTGAAAATCTCTCAATGGAGGCTTATAAAAAAAAAAGTCTAATAAGCTTTTTTTGATACTTTTGGTCCCAATTAGATTGCCATCAAAAGGGGAGTTGCACAACTAGATGTTACAACAGTCCTAAATCCAAAATTTCAACATCCAAGGCTAATCGTTTTTGAGTTACACGAGATATGTATCTACAGATGTCACGCTGAAACTAGTTAAATCGGATTCACGGATGATCAAAATGGATATTTCCGTTCAAATCTTAAAACCGAAATTTTTTGCGATCACAATATTTCTTTACTTCGTACAAGGAAGTAAAAACAAACTTAATAAATAAAATGAGTAAAATGTATAAAATGGTTTTACACATGTTCAGTAAAAAAACAAAAAATATTATTCTAATGACTTTTATTTGGTTAAAATTCTTGTAAAAAAAATTCATCTACTTTTCTCTGTTTACTCCCTTTCATTACTTGGCGTTCTAAAAATCTAGCAGACTCGCAATTCTGCTAGAGGCGTTCCTTCACTGCCTTCTTGTATAAATGTTGCTGAATTCTGACAATACATTCTTTTACATTTTGTGTAGATACGCGTTTAACTTTAGGATTCATCTTATCGTGTTTAACCTTTTTCAGTTTATGAGTAACCATTTTGATTATCTCATCATCGCCGGTTTCATTTTCATCGTAACTTTTTATGTTTTCGCCGATTTTAGAAAAATCTTAAAATTATTGAATCTGTTGCTGCAAAAAGATATACGTTATTTCGGCATTCATTATTTCAGCTTCTTTTAAAGTCAACAATTGGCAAAACAATATCTGATTTGTGCTACTTTTCACTTCTTCCCAAACCGACTATAAACTGAATTGTCTACAAACAAACTGAGACGTGTGCTGACATCTTTAGCTGTAGCGGAAGAAGTCAACATATTCCCTTCAATTTCTTGTAAAATGTAACTTACTAGTTAACGTCGGTAAATTAAAATTTTTTACTATCCCATGTTTGGTGGTTGAATCATACGTGTAGTATTTGGTGGTAAAAACACAATTTTTTTCATTATTCCTACTTAACTTCCAAACTCTCCCTATAGCGTTTAAACGGCTTAATGAATTATATCACTAATAAATTTGTGTTATTTTACGAGTAGAATAAAGTTCGATACGAAATAGTGGACCTTATAAGCGGCAATTTTGGGCGGTTAAACCCACGTAATTTTTTATTAATTTTACCAAAATGTTTCCCTATTTTTTTTTTTTTTTTTTTAGAAAACTGGCTAAATTAAACGTCTACCCCGAATTACCGGTAGTCCTATGGATTAAATTTTTGGAGTTCTTAAAGTTTGGGAATAGATAGTTCTGAACGTAATATCATATTATCACTTGATAGATTTTTTTTTGAAGAGAGAAAAACTAGTTATTATAGATTTGATGTCTAATTTAGAAAAAAAAACTGTATCTTTTTACGATCTGTGAGTAACGATAGTACAATACACCACACCCCGCAATTTCAATATTATGAGTAAAATCCGTACTGAATTAATGAGAAAATATCATTTACGGTTTAAAATTTAATTCCTTAATGTTAGACAATATCGTTATAAAAATGAAATTATCAGCTTAAGAAATTAAGATTAACAACCTTACAATCACTGCCCACCGGGTTGGTGTAGTGAATAACACGACATCGCAAACCGGCTGATTTCGAAGTTGAAATCTAAGGTTCAAATCCCAGTAAAGGGATTTGAATCTTAGATTTCAAATCCAGTAAAGTTCTAAGGTTCAAATCCCAGTAAAGGTAGTACTTTTATATGGATTTGAAAACTAGATTGTGGATACCGGTGTTCTTTAGTCGTTGGGTTTTAATTAACCATACTTCATAGGAGTGGTTGACCTGAGATTGTACAAGACTACACTTCGTTTACATTCATACACATCATCCTCATTCATCCTCTGAAGTAAAAACTTACGGCAGTTCCGGAGGCTAAACAGACAAAGAAAGAAAGGTGATGCATAATGATACCCAACAGCTGCATCATATACGAAATAATTTACTGTATAGAAAGAATCCTCTTAGCCTCTATTAATCTGGACTTAAGAACGTTCAAGTGATATCTCTGTTAAGCTGAACTACCTAATGGAAAGGACCAGGAAATCTAGTAGAAGCTCACAACGTGGTTGTTAATCAGTCGAAACGTTTTAGAAAGTAGTCTTAAAAGTGGACATGATTCTAAGCCACGATGATGGCAACACATGGAAATCAACCCTAAGAAAAAACTCTGCGGAGGCAGTAAAATGGTAACCCTACTTCCGATCTTATCCTGCATAGAGCTCATAACGCGGTCATAGGTATTTATAAAGCTGAGAAAACGCAAAAACCTTCGGACGATAACTGTATTTTGACTAAATAAACTGGAGTAGAAAAAAGAAATAAAAGATTTGATAGAATTAACTAAAAGGAAAAACGAAATACATTGAGAGAATAGATGATTTTTAAGCTTTATTAACGAATAGAACTTTACTCTTTTGTTCAGGAATACAAAGCCGTTTGAAGTCGAATATGTAAATCGTCTAATCAATGAAGGAGTAAGACGATGAAAAATATTTAAAATAGAAAGGAAAATGAATGAGATTATATTATTGTAATACCTGAAATTAATTTTATGCAATTATTCATTTTTGTATATATATCTCATCTATATAAAATAATGCTTTAAATAAATATTAATTATTTGTTCTTATGATAAAATACTTTTTTAATGAAGATTACGAAACTGATTACTTAATATAAATAGAATTTATCATTAATTACCTGATATTTCTCTCAGGAATAAATATCTGAGAAAATGTTATAACTTCCTTTTATGTAGGTTATTTATATACCTTATTCCGTAATACAGTTGGTTAATCTATATTTACATCTGTACTTATTGTTGTTCTAAAAATAAAATACTGTATTTCAATTATAATATTTTACTCAAGAAATAAATAATTAAATTTATAAAACTGATCAATATTAGCGAAATAACAAAACAACTTGAAGATCTACACAATAGATATAACTTTGGAAAGTAAACAAGTGTGAATAAAACTATTATCTATTTACTCATTGCTGTTACAGATGTGGTCGAATGGACATAAATTCTTTAAATTATTTCATAATCATTTCTTTTATTTATTTTTTTATAAAAAACAAAAATTTATTACTAATAGCAATCGCTGTATTTTCAATCAACACCTTGGGTTGTTCCAGAGCATTCTTTCTCAAAGTGGACGGGAACGTTCTGTTATGGACGCTGGATGCCTTCAAAGGAGATGATAGAAGGCCCACAGAAAATTAGAGGCGTTAAGAGGTCTAGTTAGGCGATGGCTGATTAAAAAAAAACGGCAGAAATTATGTTTTCCTGATATTTCAAACTAAAATTAAATAGCTACTATACTAGTAAAAAAATTAAACGGACATCTGTATTTTATGATAAAAAATTATTGTATTCAAACTACTTTAATTAGCAACGGAGAGGCTTAGAGAGAAGAATAAGAAATATTGAAGTTTGAATACTCTACTTTTTAACAGTAACAATACTTTTCAACAATTTAATATAACAATTGAACATGCTATAACTATTGTTATTATGAAACTAATACATACAATTGTAATTTTTTTTGAAAGGAATTTTAATAAAAATACTTCCAAATATGATTAAATATGCGTTTTAATTACTCTCATTTGAATTGTAAGTTTCAGTTCAGAAAAAGGATATGTCACATTTAAAAACATTAATTGCAGTTGCTGTTTTTAAGAGCGCATCTTAAAAACAGCAAAATTGCAATTATTATTTTTAACAGATGATAAATTAAAAAATTTTGGGGGGCTAGAAAACATTTGATTCTCAATGTGGACGGTGGGCGAAAAACTTTGAGAATTAATGTTCTAAAGGTTAAACTCGTCATCGTGAAATCAGCTGATTTTCTAGATCAGTTGAGAGATTTAACGTTTCAATCATTGTAAAGTCAATTGCTTTTATAAGCATGTGAATGTTAAACCATTGTGGATACCGGTGTTCTTTGATGGGTTTTTTTTTTTTTTTTTTTTTTGTTTAACCTCCGGAACCACAATTAAGTATATCTTCAGAGGGATGAGATGAATGAA